>JAPKLX010000008.1:3151087-3291124 GCA_026898415.1 Leonotis leonurus
ATGTATTGTATTTCAAATTTATGTATTGTAATTTTCAATTTCTAAATCAGGGTTTAAATTATGTATTGTATTTCAAATTTAAGTAATGAAATTTTAATTTCTAAAATTTGTTATTTTAATTTTAATGTTATTTATTTAATTAAATTAAATAAATTTTTATATTTTTCGTTTTTCACAAATTAAATATTTATTTTTTATTATAAATTTAAATTAACAAAATAAATTAATATCATTAATACAAATTCAATCATTCTATAATGATTAGTAGAGTTTCCCAAACCCCAAAGTGTGAACCCCTACTGCTACCTACCAACAATCTCCCAAACTCCAAACTTAAAAAGTTCCATTTAATTATAAAAATGTCACCGAAATCCATTTTGCCAACCCCATATCTACCCGCCACTGCGGATGCTCTTAGATATTGATTCTAAAAAGAAACCCACTTTGTATTCTGAATACCCCATATTTTGTAATAGAAACTTTGCAAATATATATAATCTGTGTGGTGGATATTCACCCATATCTTGTATAAACACCAAGAATGAAAGTAATAAAAATAAAATATTAACAGGTCGGATTCTTAAATGATACTAACTTTGACCACCGACGGTAGTTTAATCATTATTTGATATATATATATATATATATATAATTGAAGACAATATACCTTGACATGGATTTTTCTTCAAACGGACAAAAGGAGAAAATTATTTATAGGAGCCAAAAAATATTATAGTACAATTTTTTCTTCAATTCTTCAATTCTTCCATCTTATTGTCTAATAGAACTGTTATAAACCATGAACTTTGGATAAAAGAAGTAAAAGCCTACATGTCCAAATCCTTATTTAGCATTTACAAGGAAGGATCGATCAACATGACTCCATTTAAAAAATTTAACAAGTTATGTTAAATTTGTCTCACACAGGTGATGTTATAACACATTTAAAGTTTAACATTGTTATAACACATTTAAATGTTAAACTTTGAACATCAGAATATAACAACCAATATAACAACCATCAGAATATAACACATTATTATTATTCTGATGTATTAATGAGAACATTAAACTTGTTATGGGAAAGTAAAAAAACGAAACCATCAGAATATAACAAGGCATTATTATAATGACTTGTTCACGTCAACAAGAATTTTCCACGTGTCTCACAGTGAATTTCTTAGTAATTAACCCTATCTATAAAAGGATTATTTATTCTTAACAAAAACACATTTAAAGATTAATATTAGAAGACTCGGAAGATTCCTTATTTCTCGTGAATGAATTACTATGACTCTTACACAAAAATGGTCCTCTATTATATTCAAATAAGTGTATTATTATAATGAAACAAGACCACTTTCGTGGGACAGAGTTAGTATTATTATTATTATTAGACGGTAGAGGGCTAGAGCGTGGTGGCCAAGCCGAGTTGCTCTCCCCTGCGTTCATCTTCTCCTCCTTGCGGTACGCCCGATAAGCTATGGCGAATGAGAAGGGTACACGTGGCGAGTTGCACACAGAGAAAACTCTCAGTCCGCAGCTAATTATAAACCCCCTGTCTCCTTCCACGCGAAGATTTACAAATACCGATCGAACGATTCGACATCCCTGTTTATATAAAAACCCTTTTTCAGTATCACAGAATTCGCACTAGAAAAGCTCAAGCAATTCATACAATTGACCAAAAAGGAATAAATGAATCCTTTCTGGGAGATGAAGTCTGTGGCGGGAAACGTGTTCTCCGCGTACGCGTCGTTGTCGGCGACGGTGATGCTGCTTCGATCGCTAGGGAACGACGTCGTCCCGGAGCCGGTGAAGTCCTTCTTCCACGCGGCGTTCAGTCGTTTCTTCCAACACCTGATTGACAGGTTCTTCCCGAAGGCTCCGTCGCAGATGACGATGGTGGTGGACGAGCAGAGCGGCATCACGCGCAACCAAATCTACGATGCCGCTGAGGTCTACCTCCGCACGCGCATCAACCCTGCCTCCGATCGCCTGAGGGTTAACAAATCTCCCAAGCAGAAGACGATCACCCTCAGCATGACCAAGGACCAGGACGTCGACGACTGCTTCGAGGGCGTCGATCTCAAATGGAGGTTCGTCCTCGTCGAGGCAGACCGCCAGCACGGCGGCTTCCAGCCGGAGAAGCGCTATTTCGAGCTCACCTTCGAGAAATCGAAGAAGATGGTTGTCGTCGACGACTACCTCCCATTTGTGCTTGCCAAAGCGCAGGAAATCAGAGAAAGCGACAGGGCGGTGAAGCTCTTCACGCGCGACTGCCCCTTCGACCAGGACGACGACGACGGCGGAAACGGCGGCGGAGGTTACTGGGGCTGCGTCAATCTCGACCACCCCGCCACCTTCGACAAGCTGGCAATGGACCCCTCTCTGAAGCGCGCCGTCATCGACGATTTGGACCGCTTCGTGAGGAGGAGAGACTATTACAAAAAAGTCGGTAAGGCGTGGAAGCGCGGCTACCTTCTCTACGGACCGCCAGGCACAGGAAAATCCAGCCTCGTCGCCGCCATGGCTAACTATCTCAACTTCAACGTCTACGATTTGGAGCTCAGCAACCTCAACTCAAACTCCGAATTGCGGCGGATTCTTCTGTGCACCAACAATAAATCGATCATCGTGGTGGAGGACATCGATTGCAGCATACAGTTGCACGACAGGGAAAGAGAAACAGAGTCCGAGGCCGACGACCAGTCTAACTCTAAGGTTGTTTCATTAACTGTGACATGAGACACTCGCAGCCAACATTTGTTTTATTTAGTACTCCTATGTTTTAATGTCGGAGTTGTTGACTTTTGTAGTTGACTTTATCGGGGCTATTGAACTTCATCGACGGATTGTGGTCAACATGCGGAGACGAGAGGATCATCATCTTCACAACCAACCACAAGGAAAAGCTCGACCCTGCCCTACTGAGGCCGGGTCGAATGGATATGCATATCCACATGGGGTATTGCACCCCGGAAGGATTCGACGTGTTGGCACTCAATTATTTGGGGATCAACGATCACCCGACGTTCCCGGCGATCAAGGCGATGATCCGAGAATTCGAGATCACCCCGGCCGAGATCGCCGAGCATTTGATGAGGAATGATGATGTGGAGCTAGCTCTTCAAGGTGTGATTGAATTGCTCGAGGAGAAGAAGAAGGGTAAGAAAAATGAAGAAACTGTGGAGAGTGGGGGGGCAAAGGGGGGAAAGAAAATTGTTGGAGGCTGTTGTGAGAATGGTAAAGAGAAGGGCAAAAAGGGTAGTTTCTGGAAATCAGTGAGCAAAAACATCAAATTTGCAAGGCTATCAAGCAAATAAAATAAAGAAAAAGTTTTCCCATTTCCAATCATTCGTTTAAGCTACAAGAATAGAATGTTGAGCATAAAAGGGTACGAGCATCACTTGAGTAGCATTAGAGTTGTTCAATATGCAGAGGAGTGGGATTGATTGATGATTCTCTTGGTATATTTTCACCAAACATTTGGGTCACATAGCAAATCAAGAAAATCCAAAAGATGCGTTGCCGTGCATGTCTGTCTATCTTTCCTAATTCCCATATGTGAAGGTAGTAAAAGAAGCTTTACTTTAGATTATGGTATCCAACTAGGAAAAGTACAGACAACTAAACATAAAGGCAGATTTCATATATTTCTTAATCATGCTTTTGTGTCTTTGTTTGGGACTTGTTGCGACTGCGACATACTATAATCATATAATGCTGTCATCTCATTAGTATTTTTCCCTTTTATTAGTGTTGTAATATGTGTAACATTATATACAAGTATGGTTTTCTTTTGGACTAAAAAAAATGACTCCTCTCCCTCCATTTATGAAAAATTAAATCGAACATGATACAAAATAATATAAATAATGTAGAGGATAAATGCTCTTTTGGAAATAGAAAATGAAATATTTTTAATTTTAAAATATGAAGTTTGATTATCAACAACTTAATATTTAACGATCTAAATTGTAAAGTCTGAAATTTGTAAATTGAAAGGCAGTCTGATGGTAAGCTAGTATGAATGTTAATTGTTGGATAAGCAAGTTGATTATCTCGCTACATGGACAGGTCGATATAATAGTTCAGACTACATATTGACGAGTGTAGCAAATCAATGTAATAGCGACATATCAATGCAACATGTTAAATTGTATAACATCTATAGCAGATCGATATCGCGTTTTAGTGGGCAAATCATTGATGCGAGTTTAGTAGTACCACTGATGGAGGTCAAACTAGAGGTTAGTTTTGAGAGTTCAATTTGAATGAAAATTGATGGTCAAAGCGGAGCAAGTTATGATGAAACTTATGTTGTATACAATTCAACTATCAGTTTTGAGAACCGTGAAACATTGAAATTGTATTACGAATGGATTGTTGCAGATAACCATGTGATCCTATTTTACAGCTCAAAATGTTTTGCCAGCTATTACTCACTTATTTTATATAGTTATTGATTATGCATTCTTTTGAAATAACTTTGTTCGAATCTTGAAATTGTTTGCAAGTATATTATAAAATTTGTTTCCTATACATTAAAGAAGCAGAACATGTAGAAGTTGAGTATAACTTGTGGGGAGTGATATATTTTTACGGTGTAATTTCAATCGGGATATTTTTTGGTTATCTTCTTTAATCTTAATATATACATATATTTCTACTCTATAAACATAAACTTTCAGTGCTGATTCTGCTGAACCACGTCAAATTATTGTGTGTTTTATTATTCCTTAAGACTACGTTCACCCTCTCACCTAACATAAAAAATTCTACTCTATATAGGAAATATATATATATATATAACAAAATAATGGATCACATCTCAAATAAGAAACAAATCAATAAATAAATAAAATATATAAACTATGCCAAATAATAAAATAAACGAACGAATTAGATAACGAAAGAATTTGAACCAAAAGATGCTTTCAAATTCGAAATAAAAATTATGCATGTTTTGAATTTTGCGTTTCAACCCTTTAGTCATTTTGGTAGATATGATTCGCCATGATAAGAAAAAATTCGTGAGTTGTTTTCTTGCGTTTGGTAGCAAATGAGTTTTATCTATCGGTTTTTAACAAAAGTAAGGCCCTTCATAAAAAATGTAGGATATAACACTCTTATGAAACTAGGCAAAATGGTTGGATATGGATTGATTATGATTTAATAGGGTGGATTTCAATTTCAACTACCAAAATTACCCAAATTTTCAAATCTCTCACCAATTAAATAAATTATTTTAAATAGATCATTATTAAAAATATATTTTGATTCGCGTTTTGGTATTTCGATTTTTTTGATACCAAAATCGAAACCATACAAAAAATTGAATATTTGCAAAATCAAAATCAAAATAAGTATAAAAAAAGATAATGTTCTTAGGTTAATTTTTAAATTTCAAAATATATTACAGTTAATTATGTAATTTGACAAATTTATACAATGAATAAAATAATCTACCAAACACTTATAACTTTTTTATCATGTATTTTATATTATCTACCAAACAAAAATATAAGATAATTTATCTAAACTAATCTTAACTTCATTGACTAATTTTATCATATCTTGTTATATCATATTCAATCTAACCTTAATAAATTGGATTTGTAATTTAAATTTTTTTGGTGCGCTCACGTCGAATCGCAATATGTTAAAAGGCATATGTCCATACATTTGAAGAAAACTTTATCCATTGTTTTCGCTATTTTTGGCTATCTATTTATCAAAATGTAAATCGCTTTATCCAAAAAAATAGTCCTCAATGTTGATCCTGCATAATTCAGAAACAAAATACCAAATTAAATATATGGTTACAGTACATTAAAAAAAAGAAAAAAAAAAGACAAAGTCAATATAACAAACCTGCAACGGTTTAGAATATTGTTGTGTGCTGCGGATGTTAGTTTTGAATCTTTTGATCTCAAGAAGTCATGTTTAAATCTTTTTTGCAAGTTATCTAATGCAAAGTTGTCTTGTTTTTTTAAGTATTTTATGTAATCAATCAAAAATTCTAATCAATTTGATGTTTATGATTTTATAGATAAACCACTCACTCCATCACGCATTATTTTTAAACGCAAGTATTAAGAAATTGATGATTTGTGTTTGAATCGAAAATATTTTAAAATTATATTAGGGTGAATTCGAACTCAAAACTTATAATTTTAGACACTAATCAAGAATATTGGGGCTAATTATCTATTTATCTCTATGCCTAAAATCACGTTCGGCCTGACATTGAGATTTGAATCTACATGATCACCATTCTACCTACAGGAGATTTTGAACTAGAAATTCAGGTATGAATTGAGTGGACGGAATGAAAAAAACCCTGTTAGAACGGCTTATCCTGGAGAGTATGAACAAGAACTGTTAGACTAAGAAAGAAGAACTGAAAGCTATTAAAGAACAAGTGAAAGGCTAGTCATCCAAAGTTATACGATAACATGTCATCGATAACATGTCATCCAAAAAGAAGTGGAGAGGTGTGGAATCAAACGAAAGGTAAAGTCATCAGATGAGCTTTTATGAAAGCAGAGCGGCTGTAGGGTTCTCAATGAGTTGCTTATAGCCTTATTCTATCCTCGTGAAATGAAGGTAATTTTAAATATAGTCTTTAAATTTTTTAATATAGTTCATATAAAAAAAATGTATTATTATGTTATTAAAATCGTCAATAAAAAATTGCAATAAAAATAAAAAAATAATTATTTTATTCATATCAATTTAAAAAGTCACATATAAAATATTATATTAAAAAAAATATTATATGCATAATTTATTGTGGCGAGTTTGGAATGCAGATATATAACCACGTACCTATTGCGAACCCAACCCGAGTAGAGATACATAAATTCGAACCCGTATCCAATCCCGATATTCTTTCCCAAAATCTCCCATAAGTTCGGATATTTATAGATACTCAAACCCGCGAATTTGTTTGTATTTATCACCCTATTATTTTATTTCAAATGGTTGATATACAAGTTATTTAAATGATTTCAAAGGACTGAATAACAATGCGCAAATCAACAAATATGGTGTAAGGTGTTTATATTATAAAATTTTTTAAAAAAAAGTACTCCCTCCATCCATGAAAATGGTTAACGATTTGATCCGACACGGGTTTTAATATTGTGTTTTGACTTTAATGAGGATATGTAGTGAGTGGAGTTAGAGTCTCACTTTATATATAGTTTTAAATTAATTGTGAGTAGTTAGTGGAGTTTGGGTCTCACTTAAAGTATTGTTTTAAATTGAGTTGTGTGTAGTGGATGTGGTGGGTCCACTTACTATAAAAGAAAAGTTTCAAATGTAAACCATTTTCATAAACATTCCAAAATGACAAAACGTAAACCATTTTGGTGGAGGGAGGGAGTAGAATATTTAAATTTGTGACTACAATGCCACCATATATTTGTTATGAAGGAGATTTTGGGCTAAATTTAAATCGAAGCCCAATAATTTTGTTTATCAGTGTTATAGGTTTTAGCCCAATTACTTACTTCTGTCTCAGCCCAAGTGATGATACATTAATTTTCAAATTTTTGATTTTGATTTTACTCAATCATCATCACTCTACTTCTCTCTGATTCGAGGAAATTTTAATTTTTCGTATTAATAAAGCAATCATTCAAGACCTACTGAAATTGAATTTCGTGACAATTTTCTTGTAGTTTGTCGAACTAAATCTTTGTCTTTGAGCCTGTAGGTAGACCTCACAATCAGATCTTACTGGTAAGTTACTTCTCTCCCGTTGCCTAAAATTCGATTTTTCCTTAGTTTTTGTGTACATGATAATAAATTTTTATTTCAATGCTGAGATCAGATAGAAGGAAATGGATCCTGATTCAGTGAAATCGACTCTTTCTAATTTGGCGTTTGGAAATGTAATGGCTGCTGCAGCTCGCGATTACCAAAAGGTTTCATCTTGTTTTATTCAGTTCCTATTTTTCCCATCATTTTTCTCCGATGAATTTCATGCTCTGTATATCTGTTTCGTGATAATTTAGAGCGTAGCAGTTTTAGTAGAATTGGTCAATTGATTGGAACCGTTGTTGTAAATTAATGCACGTTGAAGACTAGTAGTTTATTGGGGATAGATTTCACATTTTATTTTGATTTGGTGGATGTTATTATGTTTAAACATTTTGTTACTGGAGAGTAGCAGGAGTGGAAATTGAGGATTTGATTGATTATACTGATGGGGAAGTTCTCCTTGTTTATGAAAAGTAGCTGAAATGTTATATAGTTCGATTTCAGATTTCTAGTTAGTTAATGCAGTTTAGTAGTGATTGTAATTGTCTTTAGATGAAGTGAAGCAAAATTCTGCGTTTTGCTAAAGATATATGCTAAGATTTTGTCAATGTTTTGTGTCTCCTTCTTGGGGTTTAGATTTATTTCAAGGTGTCTGAAATTGGTAGAGGTCCTTGCTTTGAAATGAGATATAACTGTGAGCTGGAAAGCAAACTTGGTTAAGAAATTTATGCAAATAAACACATTATAAAGTAGCACAGATTGTGGATTTCAACTGTCGTGACTTTCACAGGATTTGCTGGCACAAGGGAAAGCTAATGCATCCAGCTCTGTTAATGATGAAGTGGATTTGGATGAGCTTATGGACGTAAGTAAGCCATACATTTCATTTCTTGCATTTTTCTCTTTTTAAAGTCTCGTGTTTTAACACGTGTCTGCTAATCATAGGACCCTGAGCTGGAGAAATTGCATGCTGACAGGATTGCTGCACTTAAGGTATTTATCTAGCTGTTTATTGTTTCTCTCTCTCTTTGAGATTATCTATCTTGGTTTTTGAAGGAACTAATGGTTGCCATTTTGAAAATAAAATAAAATTGTGAACTTTCATTACAGAAAGAAGCAGAGAAGCGGCAGAAGTTGACAGTTCAAGGTCATGGGGAGTACAGGGATATAACAGAAGGAGACTTTTTGGGAGAAGTTACTGGCAGCGAAAAAGTGATTTGTCATTTCTACCATCGAGAGTTCTATCGTTGCAAGTAAGGTCACATAATGTCTCTTATTTGCAGTGTCTGTAGAAAATGGTAATATGAGTTCATGTTTTTGAATAAGCAATCTTGAGCAGTTAAGTGTAGAGGCACTGCTTTATAATACAAGGTTTGGATAGGAAAAAATATCTAGAAGGATATGCAGTACCTCTGGCATCTTCACGATCTCTTGCACTTTTTAGAGGTCTTCTTTTCAAGATACATGCATTATTGTAAATTTGTAATGTGTTTCCTTTTCTCATTGCACTTCTCTAGGATAATGGATAAGCACTTGAAGTCCCTTGCTCCTAGACATTTTGGTACGAAGTTCCTCAAATTGGATGCTGAGGTGAGTATACAAGACCATGCTGAATGTACATTCAGACTTTAAGCCAAACGAAGCTAAATTTCCTGCATGTTATTCGTTTTCTACAGAATGCTCCTTTCTTTGTTGCGAAGCTAGGAATCAAGACATTGCCGTGTGTCATACTATTCAGGTTATCATTTTTCACTGTTTCTTAATTTTCCAGTTGTGCATTCATATATTAGCAAGTAAGGTCATTCCATTCATTCATAACTGACATGAATGGGAAAGGAAATATGTATTCTTCAATATCTTCTAAGGTGGGAGGTAGGGTGTTCATGGTACGGTTAAAACCGTAAACCAAACCAAATCAAACCGTATTTATGAGGTTTGGTTCGATTTGTGGTTTAAAATATATGGTTTGGTTTAATTTTTTATGAAATTATGGTTTACGGTTTCAATTTGGTTTTTAAAAAAATAAAAACCAAACCAAACCGCAAACCGCAAAACCGTAATATAATTATAATAACTTAAACATAATATAAATTATATATGTATATTGTATATCATTATCATAATATATTAATTGAATTAATATTTTGTTTATATAATTTTTTAAATAAAAATTATTTATTTCTTTTATTTTGTAAGAGATAAATTATTAAATTATAATGATTGATTATCTAACAAATCAATATATATTTTTCTTAATTTCTTCTTCTTTACTTGCTCTTTATAACTATATATCTCAAATTCCCAATTAGTAGAAAAATATTAAATTTTTAAATAATTTGTTTTATTTATTAGTCAAGTATATGTATTATATTAGTGTTGATATTTTTTTGTTATACTAAAAAAAATGACACGTGATAATAAATTTTATTTATCAAACTTTTATTTATATTTCCATTTATTTACTTTTTACACAACAACGAAGAAACACTCAATAATTATATACATTACGCGAAAATCAATAAACGCACCATATGATAATTAAATAATACTAAACTGCAAATCGAACCGCATCAAACCGTATTAATTCAGTTTGGTTTGGTTCGGTTTTAAAATTAATTGAGTTTGGTTTGGTTTTCGTATAAAACCGCACCAAACCAAACCTGCGAACACCCCTAGTGGGAGGAACTATTCTGCTTTATATTAGCACTAATGTCCAAGTTTCTTATGGTTGTACTTACTCTATATCCCTTGCTTCAACATGTTCTGCAATGTATTCTAGAGACAGGTTGAGAAGGAGTAATGGTGAGGATTATAAAAAAAATCGATAAATCTCAATAACCTTAGCATTATATAAAATATGATTCAAGTTGTGAGGTGCATGGATTTTGCTCGAGTTGCTACTAGCTAGCCAACTTTTGAGAGGATGCATTCATAGTTCATGCATATATGCTTATATATATATGTATACATATTAATACCTTTTGATTTAGTTAGAAGAAGCTTGAAAGTTTATATTATCTTCATCAGAAAAGGAGTAGCATCAGATAGGCTGGTGGGGTTTGAAGCTTTGGGGGGCAAAGATGACTTCCCCACAAGGAAGCTGGAACTTTTCCTCTTGAAGAAAGGTAGATATTGTTCTTCAAAATCATGCTCCATGGCTGCATCTCTTTGCAGGTTCTAAACCTTTGTTTACAGGAATTATCGAGGAGAAGAAACCAGACGAAGAGGATGATGATTATCTTGAAGGCAAACGGACATCAGTGAGAACATCAATATATGAGTCTGAATCTGACTGAGACGAATTTAATAACTATTGATTTGGCTTGCTAGAAAAACTCGTAGTGCAGCTATTTTCTGTTTTTCTTGGACTGTAGAATTGTATTTGAGAGCTGTGATTATTATGCAACCCATATGTGATTATGTATGTTATTGGAAAATTACACTTTAGTCATGTGGCAGAATATTTTATGGCTAATGTAGTCATTCGTGGGTAGGTGTAGCCCGTGGCCGTGTAGGGTGAATATTTGGTTTGTTCAGATTGGTTTTGGCGTGAAAAATGATCGTGCCGGACTAAAATAACAGACCTATGCTATCCAGTCCTTACAGGTGAACGGTCTGTGCCAGGTTTGAGCGGATCAGATCTGAAACCGGAATCAGGACTGCAACTTTCTAACTCAATGGGTAGTGGATGATTCTTGATTAGTTGAGACACTGGGTAAAAGCGTGTTTGTGTTGGCCTAATGGTAGTTGAGACAATAGATCTTGGGTTCGTGTCCTCCGTGACGCAGCTATGTAATTTAATGTTAACGTAATCCAATTTTTTAAAATGAGAACCAATTTTTTAAAATAAGAACCGGGTAAAACCTGATGGTTAACAAATAACAAGCCTGCCTTGGTCATTATACTGTTCTAAAATCATTTGTATCTTACCATAACAAAGCATGCAGGACTTCAAAATTTGATGTCACTGCCCTGTTTTAAAATCTTTTATCTCACCTTATCAAAGAAATTAGGGCTTTGAAAATTTGAGGCCACTATTACACAATCCTTTAAAACCGTCTATATCTTGCCGTAACAAATAACACATGACTTTAAAATTTAGTAGCATTTATGTATATAGTACAAATGAATTAAGTGGTGGAAAAATTCACCTTATCAGATGTTGCAAGGCACCACACAATTATATTCCTTGCAATACTTAAAATACATTGAATAAAACAAAAGACTCCAAATAATATAATCACAATGATTGCCACCACAAAACATTATCTTATTACTTATGATCCCTTCACTCGTTCCTTCTTCTTCTTTATATCCCCACCTCCTCCACCACCATTACCCCTCTCTCTCTCTCTCTCAACCTCATCGTTAAACATATCAAAGCCCTGCAGATCAACCCAGCTAGAAATTTCATGTGGAAGCTTCCGACCATAGAAACCAAGGCTGAACCGAAGTTATGTCTCCTGTAGTAAGTGAGATCCTCCTCTCTGGCTTTACTATAAACTCCACTCTACGTCGTCGTTCTCACCTCGTTCAATCCTTCTCCGTCGTCTTCCTCTACTGGTTCTATGTTTTCTCGTGATCACAACAAACCCTAATCCCATAATCTATTTATCCACACACACATATATACTTACAACTATATAGTCTATATATATACATAGTTCATTATCTTCAAGTTTTCTTTAAATAAACACACACACACGCACACAAACAAGAATATATATTATGGGTTCTCCAACTAGTGGGACTTCTAGTGGGTGGATGAGCACCCTCCAGAACTGTGAAGAAAATCTGCAGACGACAGAAATGAGGAAACGCAAGAGGATGCTGTCGAATCGAGAATCAGCGAGGCGATCACGGATGAGGAAGCAGAAGATGATGGATGATCTAACGGCTCAGATCAATAATCTGAGGACTGAGAATAATCACATCCTCACCAACATGAACCTCGTCACTCACCTCTACTTGAACATAGAGTCTGAGAACTCTCTTCTGAGGGTTCAGATGTCTGAACTCAGTCACAGGCTTCAATCCCTTAATGAGATTGTCAGCTGCTTGAGCTCACACGAGGCTTCTTCTGCAACTGGGTTTCAAGATGTTAATGGAGATGATTATGAAGATTTCTTGAATCCATGGAGTTCGATCCATGTTAATCACCCAATCATGGCTTCTCCTGATGTTTTCTTGTACTAGATGATGATGATTGTGAGACATGCATATGGGATTTCATTTGTCACATGTTTTATTATGTGTGGTTGAGTTATATAATTAGGTTTTGTTGCAAGAGATATATAGATGTGAAATTACATTCTTGAAAGTCAATGTATGATGTAACATTTGTTTTGAATCCTCATATTGATTGGAGCATTAATTAATGTGAAATCATGATCATTTAAGTAAATATAATAATCAATATATTGATTGTTGAATTCATATTTACACTATTTAATTACTATAACAGAGTTAATATTGCACGCGATTTCAATTCCAAACATATATAAGAATGTACTATATCTTATAAAGTACTACAGTATTGCATTTTTAATTGCAATTATAATCACATATTTATGTCATAAAAATTCAATATTATTTAGTCTTGATAACAGTAATTCGTTTTTCAATATAAAGCAAAAGTATTTATATCTCTTGAAATAAGATACAGCGTGCCATTCGGAACAAAAATCTCATATATATATATATATGATGCAGATAGTATAGAAAGTGGTTTTAAAATAGAAAATAAGAAATAATCACAGTCATTCAATAATTAGATCTAACAGTTATGATTGAAGAAACAATTACATATTTTTAATTCATAAAAAACGTGTATTAATCCAGTAATAAAGTTAAATGAGTAAATTTAATTAAGAAAGAGAATAACCGATTAAAGTAGTGGTTGCATTATATGAGATATTTCAGGAAATCAACTAATCATACCATAACCGCCGCATATCATTATTTATTTGAGATTCAGTTACCATAATTAGGGGATTCGTGAATTTATATTTTGTACATACTGTAATGTATCAATAAATATAACATAATGCATTTTTGTACAAACTGCAATGCATCAATAAATATAACGTAATGCATTAGACGTTTGATTGTAAATCAACATGGCGTAAATCGGTATTGCATGCGATGAAGTTGTTTTCGGTTGTGTTTCCCAATAAAAATTTTTTTAATTCGAAATTTGGAGAATTTTCAAATATTTTTAGAAGATTATGTTATCTCATAAATTTCTCCAACTACCAAAATCAAATGGTAGTACAATATATATATATATATATATGTCTAATGCAAATTACGCAACTTTACAGTGCAACACTACATATATATCTAATGCAAATTAGATGAATATACAATGCAACAATAAACAAATGAAGTTTTTCTCTTTCCTATTATAGTTCCGTAGTTAATGACATCATATCAATTTTCGAATCACATAATCTTAGGAACCGCCAATTTTTTTACCTAAATACCCTTCTTGTATTGTAATTTCACGATGCAACACGTTTTCAAACCTAATTTTTGAAAATTAAGGGATCAATCACAACCATTGAATCTATTGTAATGGAGGGACAAGATCATTTCTTATTTTATATTTTATGATCACTTTCTACTTGAAACCATCCCTATATAGGAGGATTATAATGAAAATAGATTTGTTTGTCTTAACTAAAAATAAATCTGAATTATCCATATTTTTCATTCAATTGATATAATCAAACTATACCCTAATCAATAAACCCTCGTCAGAAAGAATAACAAATTCCATGTTTATAGGGATAAAATATTTTAAATAAGATATATAACGAGATTATCTTTTAATTTATACCATTAATCTAAATAATTTAACGGTCAAAATATATTTTTAGTTAACTCATACACAACCATTTTATTTGATTTCTTTCCTATATATATATATAGTATATAATTTTGTTTTGTCTGTTGTTTTCTTACGCACATAATGTCTCAACTCTCAATGTTGTAAAGAAGAGAAAATTAACTTCGTTCTGTATCAAATATAAGATCGATGTATCCTATTGAGAAACCTGCAGAAGTTCAGGTTTCTTTCTCTTTGCCCGTAATATATTCCACTCCGTTCTCTATAAAAATACACTTCTTTTCGGTACGTAAATTAAGGAGAATTTACTTAGCTTTTAAAGTCTTCTAGTAATGCAAAAGGAAAAAATAAGGGTGCAATTATTATTTATTAATTGCACTCCTTATTATCTTTTAGCAACCCTTATTATTTTCATTTTGATAAATGACTCTTTTTGGAGAGAATATTTCAGAATGAAATACGGCTATTATATATACATATATTAATTAATATGTTAATAATCCCCCAATGAATAGGAGTAGCACAATTGTTTAAGAAAGTGACCTAACATTAATTGTTGGATTACTCTTTGAGAAACCACATATATATATATATATATATATATATATATATATATTTTATTATTTATAATACGATGGAGAGAGGGCAGCAAGCATGGCTTTTTAAATTTTAGGCTTTCTGCAATTTAATTGAGGTGTGACATCAACATCTTGAATTATTGGCTTAATTGCATGAATTGACAACTTTCTTTTATAAGACAAAACCCAATTAAACCACTCATGCAATAATGCAATACTTATTGTCTTTATTATGGGTTTGGCCATATCTTTAGGTTCTTATTAAATAATTATCATTATTATGTTGATGACCGTCGTCGTGTAAATAAAAGGTATACAACTCACTGAATGAGGATTTGATATCTCATTTTAATATTCCACGCTTGATGAAGGAGCGTACGTGTTTAAAAAAAATGCATTTTTAGTGAAGTATAAGTTCAACAAAATAAAATATTTTAAGTGTTTTGTGGGAAGATATCTTAATAAAATTATATACTTTTTTTGGAGGGAGAAAGTATAATTTATTGTATTAATTTTTAAATAAATATTAATTAAGATAATAAAATAATTTTTTTATTGCAATATTGCTTTACTAAAATATATGTCAACAATTATTTGGATACACCGGAACATAAATAGCGTTTTTAATTTATAAATATTCTTGGTCGGTTTCAAAGGGAAATGAATCTTTGACATGCTAGCTACAATATGAGATTGTTATGTCATTTAACTATATATTTTATCAAGAAAAGGCCATGTGCATGCATGTCACTAATTGGAATCTTGAAAATTATAATTAACATTACTTTCTTTGACTAATTCATATAATTACTACTAATTTACTATTAGTACTGGTATTTCTTTCTTTTCCCCGAAAAGGGGATTGATTCTAAATGTTGGGTTGGAGTAAAGACCTTTTTTCGAAAGTATCTTCTTTCATCCACTCATATCAAATGAAGTTTGGAATGCAAGACTTTAATTAATTAGTAGTAATAATAAGTTTTTTTTAAAAAAATTGGATTGTATTAATATTAAATTACATAGTCGCATCACATAGGACGCGAATTAACCCCACTACCACTAGTAGTAATAATAAGTTACGGTTAATTAGTACTCTATATGTTCCACTAAAAGTAACATAGTTTGATCAAATTTATAAGAACTTTTTGGTCAAACTAAGTCATTTTTTTTTAAATTTGGATTACATAGCCGTGTCACGGAAGACTCGAACTCAAGATTTAAGTCTTAAGTATTAACTTCACTACCATTAGGCCAACACACACGCTAACTAAGTCATTTTTAATGCACGGATGAGTATCAATAATTAATAAACTCCATCCTTTTGGGGTAGAAAATTTATTGCTAAAGTTGTAGCTAGTCAATTGGATTAATTACTAGCAGACAGCCAGCAGCAATAGACCTACTTTTCTACATAATTTAAATTAAAGTGATTAATTAACAAAGTTGAACTGCATATTCTGGTTGCCGCACTAAATACATATAAAAACCAATTAATTATTAGTATTATTGAATTCATATTGGGTTTAATAAAGCAAGCCTATGTTAGTGTGCTTGAACGTTAGACATAATAAAAGGAGGCGAAAATATAATGGAATAAATGAGAGTGATATTTCCAATACTCACAAGTCACAACATAGACAAAAAGATACTATATAGTATTTCATGGATTTCATAATACTTTGGTTGTGCACCCAAAATAAATACTCTCTGTCATGCTAAATAAGATCAAAACAGTAGAAGACTCATCAATTCATCATTAGAAACTTAGAGTGAGTGATTCATATTTCATCTACAACTTGCAAGACTAAGTTATATTGGTAGTAGTTAGTTGTTACGATAGTTACATAAATTGTTTTTTAAGCATTGATGAAATACTTCCTCATTTGTTTTTAACATGTCATATTATAGATTTTCTTTTTTAATTTTCTTAAATATGTCATTTTTAATTATGATATACGTATAAAATTTATAACTTTATCCTTATAATAGTTTCTAGAATTAGTAGTTAATTGTATAATATAAGGTAATAGGTATAACTAATTTATGTTATTGATATGTCTAATTTTATAAGAGATGATACTTAAGAAAAATAATAAGAGGACAAATTATAACTTCTGGCCTTCATATCATCTAATCACTTCCGATATCTTATTAAACTTAGATATTAAATCTAATTTTCTTTTAAAAACACCTTATTAAGAGGAGGAAATTTTCGTTATACCCAAAAATAAAGGGTAATAGGTAAAATTATCTAATTTCAAAAAGTAAAGATAAAAAATATCCACTTAAAAATAAAATATAAAAACTACCCACTTTTCACGATAACATGAGGAATTTCCTCATATGCTCATGTTATTTTCACGATAACATGAAGAATTTCCTCATATACTCATGTAAAAGGATAATTTTTATCTTTTACTTATTAATGAGTATTTTAGCTTTTGCTCCAAAAAATAAAGGGCACTAACTACATGCTTCAAAAAAATATTTTTAATTTAATTTTATTGCACTAACATTAACCACTTTTGTGGCCCTTTTGAAAAACATATAGTTACTAAGCCCATTCTGTTACATTTATGAAACCATTATTGGCCCATCTTATAATTGGGCCCTCAACCCAATTACTATAAACGACGTCGTATTCAAACTTATATTGCCGCCAATTCCGCCAAACCATCCCAACTCCCAAGAGGTCTGGTAAAAGAAAATGTCGCCGTCGTCAACCGCCGCCAAATCGCCGAATACCACCTCCACCATCGACTCTAGCTGCTGGAAGTTTTCATGGGAAGCTCAATCGCACGCGTCCATTCTCCGACTACTTCTGTTCAAAGCAAACACGAACCCCTCGGCTCAATGCAGAGACCTCAAGCTCAGCTTTCACCCCCAAAATTCTCTGCTTACGATGTCGTTTTTGGAAGGCGACGGGCAAATAGAGACCTCGGTCAGGGTTCCGGTGCCGCGGGTCTTAATCGACCCGGAATCTCCTCTCAGTTTTAGGACTTTCGACGATCACATTGAGATTAAGTTCGTTGTGTTACTTCCGGTCGACCACCCGCTTGTTTCTAACTACGATTTAATCCTTAACGCCGAGGAAAACAGCAACGAGCTTCATCCAATTTCTGTGGATACTGGTAATTGAAAGATATCCAATTAGTTCGTTAATTTCTGTTTGGAGCAAAAATAAATATCTCCTGCTATAGCTTTTAGACGAGCTGGATATTAAGCTAATAAACTGTGCTTAGTGGATAATTTATTTTTCTTAGCACGCTTGCTTTGCATTTGATTTCAATTTTTTTATCTGTATTGAAGAATGATTTTATTTTATGCTTACTTAGTGCTTGCTATATTTCATTTCAAATAATTATGTGCTTTCGTATTTCAGATTTAAAGAAGTTGTCTTGTATGAAGGAGGTGCATTTCTACTGCAGAAATTGCTCGTCTAAGTTATCAAAGGGTCTCCGGTAGACATTCGATTTCATTATGCTTATTCAGTTATTCAAAATTTCCTTTGCTGATTATGTCCTTGTAATTAGATTTTACTATTAGTTGCAGGTCTGTGAAGCTCTTGTTGTATAAATTAGTGTGTATAGGGTTGTATGATCATCAAATCTGATGTCCACATATTTTTTACTGCTGCATTTTCTGTATTGCTCTATGCTAATAAATTATCTATACTGCAATTGGGTACATTGTGGGTCAATGGCACATATGTTTTGCTCTACGTACTAGCCAAAGGGCCTAACCTATAATGTGTACACCTCAATAATACTCAATGCTCGTTTGTTTTAAACTTTGTGCTTTCGATTCTGTACTCTCTGTAAGCGATACAGATATGTGGTCAAAAGAGACTTGTTTTTGTAATTGTCCGATTATGTTTCAGATGTTTCAAAGAAATGCCTTCAGTTAACTGGAGAGAAAATGCTGACAATTGGTTTGGAAACTGTTGCTGCACATTTGGAGGTGTAAGCGAGAAGCTGGTTGCTGAATATGCAAAATCCTATACTTGTGCTTCAGGTGTATGCCTTTTAAATTCAACATCAGTTCTCTTATGCACAGATGATATTTTGGGGTTTGAATTCCCTGATTTGCCGAGCAGGCAAAATATCAAGCCTGGTGTAAATCCCAAAATCCATAACTGTTCTGAAAAAGTTTCACCGAATGAGGTATGTAAGAAAATACCGGCTGGTTGTTGTGGAAATCATGGTGATGGACTGCTGGGTATGCAACACACCACAGAACTCCTGTTCCCTGAAGATAGACCCTCGGCAGATGAGGAACATGAAACTTCCAAGAATGTAGTCAACAATGATAGCTTATCATCCACCTTTTCTGCATTACATATTGAAGAAAACAAAGGATTAATGAATGAAGAAACTCAAAACTGTGATAGTAAATGTTGTGCTTCAGATATCTCAGAAACTTCTTCTAAGGTTCAACTGAATGAAGAAAATGTTGAACTTCTTGAAAACCAGAAAATGTTTCTGGATGGTTACCTGGGTGATGGTTTTATGGTTCGGCCTTCTGAGCTTTCAAAAGATATCTGTTGGATCAGCTATTTATGCCCACAATGCTCCAGTTTGCTTGGAACATATCCCTGCTTTGATGATAATGTACCATTAGATGGTGGAATTCGCTTATTCAAATGCTACATTTCAACTTGCTTGTCTTCCCCTGGATCCAATGATGTATTTCAGTGAGTTACTCAAATAGAAATCTGTTGTCTCTCTCATTTCTTTGTTTGTGTGTGATCATTGTGGTTGTCATCATAACTAATGCCTTACATGCCAAATTATTATGTCCATCAAGTCAGCTGTACCTCTCATTCAGCACGTGGAGGCGTGTCAAGATTGAGTGATTTCCAGTTGTGACTTCGGTTTCATATATGAATTCTCTCTTTGATTGCTTTAGTTGTAATATGAATTATCTTTTTGATTGTGTTTGGCTAGACTTTCTACTGATAGATCCAATAATTTCTCTAGTTGCAGAAATATGATAACAATTTTCAAACTGCAAAGGCTGAAGGATCACTTTTGGGCTCAGATAGTAATATTAGAACACATTTACCTTGTTGTATGCATCTGTATTATTGTTTCTAAACAAGATGTTGCAATTAACTGGTGATTAGGTGGTCTAATGTTTGCTTAAGTTCTTTATCATTATGAAACTATGTGATAGTGACCTTTATGATGAAACATATGTGGTTGAAATATCATTTTATTTTCCTACAACTCCTACTTTCTTTTGAAAACCAGGGCTTAAAATTATTCATAGTTTTTAATGTGTGTAAAAATCATCTTCAAAATAGGAATTATTCCCTGGAGAGAATGTTTGCCAGTCAATTGCTCGAGAATGCAGAAGAGGAACTATCATTCAGGACTATAGTTAGAGACATCCAAACAAAATTGCCATTGTTGCACGTTGTTTCCTTGAATCCAAATTCTTGGAGCTGTGCTGGAAGTTTGCACCCTGCAGAACCAGCTCATAAGATGGTTATGCATCCTGTTACTAGAGTGCTGTTTTCTGGATCTGCACATGGTTTTGATCCAATGTAAGTTATTTCTCTCAAAATGTTTTTTCTCCTTTTGGCATTGGAATCAGGGTTTATTATTGCATCTTCCATTTGAGTGGATTATTTTGAAAACTGTGCTTGTGGTTGATTTGATTGAGAGATGCTAATCAGAATATCTGGATATGGTCAATTGTAAATCCTTGTAAAAAGTTTCTGTCCAAACTAGATGCTCTTTGATTTACTTTTTGTTGTAGGCTGAGTGGCAACTTGATAATGATATTCCACAAACTGACCGTTTTAATCCTTCCATTATCTTTGATCAACCGAATACCTGGTAAACAAAGAGAAAACAGTCTGCAGTATTCTTGTATGTTTTTTCACTCGGATTATGTCTTTCCTAGTTTTACTGATTCTTACTACATATTTTAACACCACCACAATTATGATCTACCTGATAAGAAGTCGTTTCCCGGTCTTGTGGCAACCACTTTATATATGAACTTCCGTACCCTTCAGAATGCATTTGTATATCTAATTGATATGCATTTGAAAACAATTGATTTAATGTCACTTCATCGCTTTATCTTAATGGAACCATCTGGATTTCATATATTATTCTATCGCGAGTTTTTCTAAGTGCAAGTCAACTCTCTATGAATCTTGCCCCTAGGTCATGAGCTGATACATGTTTCTATTGCTTGAATATCACTCAGGACTTTAGGTGAGTGGACGAGAAAGAATCAAGCAGATGAAATTTACATGTTCTCGTCTCAAATATCCGAACTAACACAAGCATTGGAGCTGGCCAACGGTCTATCTCCACCATCATGCCGGTCACTGCAGGGTTTACTTCTATCATCCCTCAGGAGATGATGTAGGTACTTTCAAGAGCAACCTTAACTCTTTCTTGGCGCTCGCTTGCAAGTGCTATGCGGCGTATATTGTTTCTTGAGAGGAAGTTGAGGCAATGGAATGGAATGAAGAGCATCTTGATCATGGATTCTGCCAAGGGAAGCTCATCCCCTCCTCATTACATCTCAGAAGTCAAATATATCTGCTCAGATGTTTGTGCTTTCTTTTGTCGAGAGGTCAAATGCTTAAAGTGGAATAGAGCGAATATGAGGACATGATCATTACCTTTTCTTTGTTCAAATGGAATCATGTTCTCCAACAATGGAGAATACCTGACATTGTCCAACTCTATTTCAGGAAACTGATAATTATGAGTGGAAAAAAAGTGGTCCTTTTTTGGCAGGAATTTTATTTCTATAATCTATTGCACTCGGATTCTTATTTGCCTTTCTGCAACTTGGATCCTAATTTCACGCTCTGCATTTTAGCTTTTCTATTACATATAGTGAAAGTGTATCTCAACTGTAAAATATGTGTTGTCGAAACACCAACCACAACACACTCACACGAACGAACGAAGAAACACCAGAATTTCTTTTGCGTGGGTTCAATAAGATAACCCACGCGAGTCTCACGACTAAAAACGTTTTATTAAAAGAGTAAAAACAGTAGCTTACAGATAGTAGACTCCCTCTAGCTATCCTATCAACTACTCTCACGAAAACTACAACCTCAAAGAGATTTAGAAATCAATACAAGTAAAATAATCTTGTAACGCTAAGAGATAATAAGAGATCTCTGAAAAAGTGCATCAGACCATCCACGAAGGTCTTCTATATTTATAGAAGCCATTGGCTTCTTCTCCAAGTTAGAAACCGAACGCAGATAATGGAGGTAGTTGGCAGTTATCACTCGTGTTGTTGCGATATTCCCGCAACACGTCTTTGACCAGGTCAGCCTCACCAACTTCCTCCTATTTCTCGCAAGTCAGGTTCGGCTCAACTGACTCTCCTCATTATGTGGCACTCCTGATTCTCTTTCTGTTAGAAGAAAGAAAAAACAATTCATAGAGTTTGAAATAACTCTAACATATAGGAACATGATTTCACCTATCAACTCTAACTACATCGTCAGTCAGTTAAGTACAAATTTATCCTCATCCCTTAGGACCGTAAACGGGCCAAGCCGAGTCGAGTATTAGTCGGTTCTGTTTGCTTAAAATATTAGGTTGTTCGAACTTGAGTCGTTTGATATTCATATTAATGTTTTTCGAGCTTGAGTTTGAGTTTGGATTTGGCTCGGGCATACGAGTAGGTTACGAGTAGCTCTGATTGGTTAAGAGTTTCTCTCCTAAAATATCACTTATAATTTCAATGTTGGTGGTCACACGTGCAAATGGTAAAACGTTTCTATCCAACTATCAAAGGTCAATATGGAATCAGATCTTATTCTGTGATTGGCTCTATAAATACAAACCAGAAAACTCAAAGTTCCCATATCCAGAGCAGAGCAAGAAGTTGGGTCTTACATGGACACAAAAGCCCATGCTTGATAGCCAAGGATGACTTGCCTGACCTTCCATTCTTGGGGGTTTTATAGTTTTTTTCTTCACTTCACCTGAAATGTCCAATTTGGACACCAGGCTGTCTCCTTGGCTAGTCTGGCTTGCTTTTGTTTATTCATGCTAGCCCTAATCTTCTCTTCCAAGTCTGGAAATGGTAAGTAAGTACCAGAAATTTCTTTCTTCCCTCAAGCATTGTGCATATATATCTCATTTTATCAGTATACATTATCTTCATTAAGTTGCTTATTTTATTATAAGTGACCATTATTTGTGATGATAAGGATGAGATATCATTTGTTATTCCAAAATTATCATTTTATCATTTACTATCTTTTTGTTTCAATAGGAATATTAATATAGTAAAGATTTTCAGAGGGACGTCGACGGTCCATGCAATTTGAACGATAGAAGTGGTGACACTTGGGCCTAAATATCTGGGCCTGAGGACTCTATCATGATTGTACATTGATTTGCAATAATTCACGCATCCCGGTGTTGTACGTTGCAATAATACTAAGGTCGGTGACACATGTAGATAGATAAAGCCATCTTTACTTGATGACTGAACCAAATGATGCCAAGTCACCCTCTAAGTTTATAAAGGAATTTTATCCCAAAGAAAGAAGTCGATGATCAATAGGGTTTTACCGACATAAATGTAATACAGAATAACTAATCTTGAGTATGAGCACTTTCACGCTCTTGTCTGCTAATGTATATATGTATATAGATAATATTTTGTCGCTTGTGTACATAGTGCCGCTCTACCGCTCTACCGCGGATATATATTAATGTCGTCGCCACTTAATTATTTGATAATATCAATTAATATCTCATATATACCAATCAATTTTGATCGTATAAGAAATCATAATTTTGGATGTATTTACTCATTATTAATCTGAGTTTTATTTTTTTCACTATACATAACACATTATTAAATAATAACTAAACTTAAAATATTTTATTAAAATATGTATCTGATTAAAGTGGAATTAAAGTGGAAAGATAGATTGTTGGCGCAGAGTATTTAATAATAAGTTAAAAATATTTAATAATAGTGTAAACAAACGGATGAATTATAATGAAAAGTTAAAATTATAGAAGTAAAAGATGAGCAATAGGCAGGTAGGGAAGGGAAGTCATATTAGAAAAGAATGTACTGCATGTGCTTATCCGTAAGTGCAAGAGCGCCGAAAGGTGACACGTGTAGGAATTCATATAGCTTCAGCGCAACAACTCATTCCTATGTTGCTACGTGTCATGTATATATCCATCTCTCCCTCTCTCTTGTGCATCCAGTACATGAGTACATGAGTGCATTTCCTCCTCCTCCTTCTTCTTCTTATTCCTATATATACATCCACAGTCTGCTTTAAACTTCATTCCACATTTGCCATAGCTACAAGCATCATTAACCATAATTTGATTTAGTGAGCGAAATTCGATCCATTTTTAAGAGAGAAAAAAGAAGATGGCACAGTACGGGAGGCAGACCGACGAGTACGGCAACCCCATCCGCCACACTGATGAGTACGGCAACACCGTCACCCGCCCCGGCGGAGTAGGCACCGACCCATACGGCGCCATAGGCGGAACCACCGCCGCCACTCACTTGACTGACCAGTTAGGCGTCACCGGCACTGGAGGAGACTATGCGACTCATGACACCACCGGGAAGTATGGTACCCACGGCACTCATAGCACCACCCCTGCCGGTGGAGGGCTTACTCACGGCACTGCCGGGGAGTATGGGACCCACGGCACTCATGGCACCACCGCTGCAGGTGGAGGGCTCACTCATGGCACCGCCGGGGGGTATGGGACCCACGGCACTCATGGAACCACCGGTGCCGGCGGAGACTACGGTGGAGGGCTCACTCATGGCACTGCCGGTACTGGCGGAGACTATGCGACTCACGGCGGAAGGGCAACAACCGGCACAGCCGGGGAGTATGGGACCCACGGCACTCATGGTACCACCGGCACGACCGGTGCGTATAAGACCGACCAGTACGGCACCACTGGCACCACCGGTGCGCATATGACCGACCAGTTCGGCGGCACCGGAACCACGGGGGCTTACAAAACTCATGGCACAGGGGCCACTGGAACCACTGGAGCTTACGGAACTCATGGCGGTACAGGAGGCCTTAATACTGGGCTGGCGGCGGGAGGCGGCGCCCACCATCGCCGCTCCGGAAGCTCCAGCTCGGTATGATCCGTCACTATGTATATATACATATATACCTTTTCTTGAAGTTGTTCAGTTTCATATTTTGATAAACTATAATTAATTAATTAATGATGAATGCAGTCGGAGGATGATGGGCAAGGCGGTAGGAGGAAGAAGGGACTGAAGGAGAAGATCAAGGAGAAGCTGCCCGGCGGCAAGAGCGAGGACCAAACTTATGGTAGCACGACGACAACCGGCGGCGGCGGAGTGGGATATGGGCAAGAGCATCATGAGAAGAAGGGAATGATGGAGAAGATCAAGGAGAAACTGCCTGGCCATCACTAGACCCAATTATATATGTACATTATATATATGTATATGTATATGTGTACACTTTGAAGAATAAGTTGGCTGGCTCCATTTTATGTTGCAGCCAGCACTGATAAGCCTTTTTTTCATTTCTTTTCTTTTTCTCCTTGCCTGAGGCTGAGGTTGCGAGGGAGGAGTTCGTCTGTACTTTGTACGTCTGCATTTACTATTTGCTATCTTATCTTGTGATCGACGACGATAATGTTTCATGTGTGCTTTGTTCACGTATTAAGTATACCAGTTAGTTAATTTCCTCATTTACTCTTTTGCCTGCCTTCACTTTATTTCATATTTACCTGCACTTAATCACTCTCTCTATACACACACGCGCACGCACATATATGAGAGATTAGGGATGATAAAATTACCTGCAAACCTGACTACTTGCCCTAATGGGACACATATATGAGAGATTAGGGATGATAAAATTACCTGCAAACTTGAGACCCTAATGGGATTGATATGGGTAAATAATTTTAGGATAATGGGACACATATATGAGAGATTAGGGATGATAAAATTACCTGCAAACTTGAGACCCTAATGGGATTGATATGGGTAAATAATTTTAGGATCAGGACAGGTATGGATTTTAAAGCTTCATAGGTACCTGCCCAGATAATACTTTTCACTTATATTTTTTAATTAACAGTAGAAATTTTGTAGTATACTAATATAATATACTAATATATATTTTAAGCTTGGTAGAAGTTTTTAAGTTTAATTAACAGTAGAAATTTTGTAGTATACTAATATAATATACTAATATATATTTTAAGCTTATTAGTATACTAATATATATTTTAAGCTTGGTAGAAGTTTTAGGTTTGATGTAATATTTTTTAATATGTTTGTATGTATGAAAATTTTATTGTTTAATGGGTAGTCGATGGTGATCCCTCCCCTGCCGGGTAATACCCGGCCCGACCGGTTTCGATTTAAATGGGTAACCGGGCAGTAACAGGTATAAAATCATGAAACGCGTATGGGTTTACAGGAAAGTAAAACCTGCCCCGAATCTGTTGCCATCCCTATATGAGATTGATCACCCGACTTGATATAGGTTCTCTCCATATATATAATCAACTCTTAAATGACTCCTGCGATTATTAATTCATATTTTTTGAACATGATGAATCAACAAATGATGCAATGAAATCGCAGATATTGGATATAAATAGGGTTCATTATCGAAAATACTTGTGAATTTTTTTGTCCAGCTTGATTAGCTAGCTTATAACCACAGAAGAATTACACTAATTAATCGTGACGAATTAGCTTTACAATTTTTTGTACATTCATATAAGGTTAATTAATTTGAGATACATAAAAAAACACCATTTTGCAATTTAGAGCATAAAATTTGTGGACACGAATGAATGCTGACAGCCGATCGACATAGCATAGTAATAGCTTCAATTTGGTTAGAATTCACAGCCGAGATAGCATCGTAAAAGCTTCAATTTGGTTAGAAATCGTAGAAACAAAGCAATAGCATCAGTAATAGGTAATCGAAATGAACCTGATACTGTTGGAATCAAAGTTTAAGTTTTGAAATCGGTAATCGAAATGAAAATCAAGCTGAAGGCTCAAAACTATGTTGGAGTTCAGAAAATCAACATCGAATTTTGTTTGATAAAAATAAAAATCCAGTTAGAGTCTGATTGAATAAATATTATTCGATTTAATAATAAATTTAAATTTGAATCCGAGTTTGAATTGACTTAATTTCATTAAAAATTTGACTTTGAATTCAACTTGATTTCAATAAATATTTAAGTTCGAATTTTTAATTTAAATTTGTTAAAAAGTTCGTTTGTTTAATTATTTAAATTAATATATGTGTATATATATTATATACAATTTAGCATGTTTTTAAATTGGATTGCATTAATATTAAATTATATAGTCATGTCATGGAAGAATCGAACCTACTTATTGTTTTGAGTGTATTAACCTCGTTATAATTAAGCCAACATGGACTTTTTTTTTAATTTGTGAACAAATTGCTTTTTTTTTTTAATTTGTGAACAAATTGCAACAAATGTAATGTGGAATTGTGGAGAATTACGATTTGATCCAATTTGTACCACGATTAGCACCGTATCTCAAATTCTCAATCTGATTGAACGTTCAAATGGTAGAAAATAATTCAATGTTGGTGTATATAATTTTTGAGGTAACTAACCAAAATAAATAAGAGAGCACGCTATCACTACGAAGAATTTTGTCAGAATTAAAATGTTTGTGCAGTAGAGTGGGGCAGTGGGCAAGTGCTTGGTAGGCCAACAGCCCAGTGAACCGGGCGGGCACACCTTCTCCTTATCTATTTAATAGTCTCTTCCATCTACCGAATTCAAAAGCCGACCCGCCGGGCCGGGCTAAAAGGGTTTACTTTGACAAAGATTGATACCATCATAGCTTCGCTTGACCCTCCTCTATGTGACCACTTCAAATTTCAATTTCCTTTCCGGGCTTAAAATCTTTGTAATCACCAGAAGTTAGAGCAAGAACATGAGCCATCACGAAAGTGATGAAACCTCAAGTTATCCCTCACTATGATCTCCCTCCCGCACACCTTCGACGCCCCACACATAAACAAGTGACAGTCCTCACATATCCTCACATTCTTCACTATCCTTATAGCACCATCACCACCCACCACCAACGCATACGCCAGAGCCAACTTCTCACTGTGACTCATCAGAATCCTCCTTTTCTCCTCATCACTCACATCATAACTCACTGACCTCACCTGCGCCTCGTACCCATTCTCCTTCATTCTCTCCATCAACTTCTCCAACACCTCCTTCATTTCTTTGCTCCTCGCACTCGTCGTATCTCCTGCGTAGAACTCGTGTATCGCACCCTTCTCCCCTTCTACCCAGCTAAACGCAGCCTTCTTTCTCAGACCCTTCTTCCTTATCAGCTTCCTCACCCTCAGAACATCCTCCCACCTCCCTGCTTTCGCGTAGGCATCGCATAGTAGTATGTAGTTCCCGATGTTGGTGGGCTCCAGCTTGAAGAGACGCTGTGCTGCCACCTCGGCAATGTTGGGGTTGGCATGCACGCGACACGCTCCGAGGAGAGCTCCCCACACGCCGGCATTGGGCTCCATCGGCATGGTTTTTATAAGATTGAGTGCCTCCTCCAACTTGCCTGTTCTTCCTAGCAGGTCCACCATGCAACTGTAGTGATCGACGGAGGGGGGGATGTCGTATGATTTCTCCATTTGTTCGAAGAAAAATCGGCCTTCCTCGAGCAAACCACCGTGGCTGCAGGCAGTGAGAATTCCCAAGAGAGTGACTGAGTTGGGCTTCACCTTCGTCTTCACCATCTCCTCGAATAGCTCGATTGCAGAACTAGCACGACTGTGCATTGCAAAACCTATGATCATCGAACTGTAGGAGTAAACATTCTTTTCTTGCATACACCTGAAAACAGCTTGTGCTTCCTCCAAGCACCCACATTTCGAGTACATATCAATCAAGGCCGAACCTATATGAACATCATTTGCAGGGCTAAAACCAGAACTCTCAGCTACATTTCTAACCCAATTCGCATATTTAACAGCACCCAATTGAGCACAAGCGTTTATAACTCCGAGCAAAGTCACCTCATCTGTCTGCACACCAGCACTCTGCATTCTCGCAAAGTACTCCAACGCCTCCTTCGGCTTACCGTTCTGCGCGAAACCAGTCACCATCGCAGTCCACGCCACCATATCCTTTAGCGGCATACTACGGAACAGCAGAGCTGCACAGCGCATCTCCCCCGCCTTTGCGTAAGCATCAATGAGCGAAGTCCAAGAGATTAAATCCCGTTCAGGCGTTTCGTCGAACACCTTCCTTCCGCAATCCAATAGCCCGCAATTCACGTACATGTTTATCAAACCATTAGCTACAAACAAATCCATACCAAAAACGCCTAATTTAACACTCTCCACGTGAAGCTGCCGGCCCAGATCGGCGTTCGATTCGCTCGCCGACCTCTTCAACAAAGCCGAGAAAGTGAAGGACAAGGGAGTTAATCCGCCTCTCCGCATGGAGTTATAAACGAGCACCGATTCTTTCAGCATCCCCTCAATCAGAAATCCTCTAATCACAGCAGTGTAGAGGAAGGCATTCGGGTAGCTCACCTGGGAAAAAACGGAGACGCCGTAGGGTCGCGTGGGGACATCTAGCTTCGATAGCGTTCGAACGAGTTTGGCAATGATGTACGAGGATTGGTGAAGGCATTTCCGGATGATGAAGGCGTGGGTTTGCTTGATGTGGGCGAGGCTCCCGCAATCCTCAAGCGTGGAAATGACTTGGGACTCCAACTGCTTGATCTTTTGCAGCTGAGAGAAGGGGATGAAGGGGAGTATCTCATCGGAGAACTTGGCGGTGGTGGAGAATAAGGTGGAAGAGTTGATTATGGGCGCAATCAGCTTCTTTGAGAGCGAAACCATCACACATCTGGGAATTAGTTCCAAGCTTCTTCCTTTTCTTTCTTAAGTTGCCATTCTACTTGCTTCTGTTGAATAATTAAACTCTGCAACAAATAAGTGTTTGATATTTCTATTTTCAACCCAAAAAAAAAACAGAAGAAAAAGTATAATATTAGTATTAAAAAGAAATTAATGCATTTTATCTTCACGGTGTAATTTATCAACAACGGCACTCCCATAAAAGATTATTCCAAGATTGCAATTAGTTTGAGTACATTTCGCAAACTCTGATTACGCAGAGTTGCAGAAATCGATTTGCCCTATTTTTATAGGTTCTTCTTCTTCTCAATCAACCCTTTCCATCACTGGTGAGCGTTACTCTCTCTATCCGTCTCTAATGCAGGCAATGTGTTCGATGAAATGCTTCTGAATTTGTTTTGATGCTGAATTCATTTCGAGACTTAGAATATCTTCTTAGGAATTTTGGAAGCTACTAGGTGGCTGATCATCCACTGGCAATATTGCTTTTAGAAATTATATTTCAGTACAATTTCACGAACCCATTTTGTTTGGATAGCTTTATTGCGACGAGCCTACTCCACAAAATAATTTGTGAGATGTTACAAAAACTTGCATATAATGTGTGTGCTTGTCATTATGCAGCTGAAAAAGTTCTTTCATCATGTTTGCAACTGCAATAAGGTGTATTGGTAGGAAACCGAAACCGAAGATGAAACCAATAGAACTCAAAACTCCTCCGGAGCAAACACAGACGATCACGAGGGTTATCTTCGACGTCTTGAAGGAACATGGGCCTCTAACAATTGCAGACACCTGGGAACATGTTAAGGTACTTGTTCCTCTTCCTCGTTCACTCACTTTTTGGAGTGGTAATATTGTCTTAGAAAGATCATATGTTTTGATCTCATCCAGCACTTTCTAGGCCGAGCTTGCCAGAATACAATTAGCTAATAAATCCTGTATATAACTTGAACCTTCCAAAAACTACGTAGAATAGTTCCTCTTCATTGCTGGAATTGATTGAAATTTATGTAGATTTAATGTCTGCCTCGGCCATTACAATGTGCTCTAGCTGCAGAAAATCAATGTTCTTAATAATTTGCATACTTGCTACTTCAAAATTTTATGAAACCAGAACCTTCCTCTGTTACAATATTCAGTTGCCAACATATTTTGTTTTTGTATCACATTATGATATCTCATTCTTGATTCAAAATAATCATGTCACTCGTTATCATGTACCAATGTGTATTTGGCAAGTAGTGAGAAGATGAATAGTTATAATAAACTTGATTCTTGTATACGGTCCATTCGACTTTGCTTCCCACTGTCTGTCAATAATACTTGATTCAAAATGTTTGGCATTTCGACTCTATTGATTTAGCTCGTTACTCAAGCAGATATTCATAAGGGGCAGGATAGATTAGTTTGCTAAAACATATAATTGAGTATTTGAAGGATTGAAAGATTAAGCTCAAATTTATACAATCAATCAAAATATGCGATGCATTGACCTCTAAATATTATCACTCAAAGTCATTCTTGATCTTGTCTTAGATATTGGTTCATGTTGATGCGCCTTCCTGACGCCCATAACGTGTATAAATATTAATTTAGCGCTTTCGTTTCTTGAACGTATAATTTGGAAGTTATAAACGTTCTCCATATGACCTGCAAATTACAATTATCCTATGCAATTCCTCAGTTGAGCCCTTTTCTGCTGATAGACACATTTTATAGCCTCAAGTAACAGCTTATCTATCATGCAATGAAGTTGTGTTCCAGACTGAGATTAATCTAGCCATTTTTATGCCCAGAAACATTGTGTGGATAATGACTCAATAAACCTTTAAAAAATGTCTCTGCGTTTCAGTCATGATTGAAGCTCTATGTATATCATTTTCTCACGATCATAATCTTGAAGTAAACTTGGTTGATGATGCTTTCTCTGACATGATCAGGATGTTGGACTGAGAGGACTCTCAAGCAAAAGGCACATGAAGATAGTTATGAGGTGGATGAGAGAGAGGCAGAAGCTAAGGTTGATATGCAACCATCTTGGCCCTCACAAGCAATTCTTATACACTACATGGTTCACCAAACCTGACGTCAAGACAACACGAACCGCTCCATCACAAATCAATCCCGGAAGCAACAATCCTTCACGGCCGAAGTCATGAGCATCATGCCTTGTTCATCTCAACCACAAGTATGCTTGCAATACGCTCTGTAATCCCTTGCTTCTCGTGTAATAGCCTGGAAGATCTGACCGAGTCTTGTGTAAAACTATCTAACGTGCTGTCGTCCCGTTGCTTCGGATAATATGATGAATTGTCACAAGTTACTTGTTTTTTATGCCAGTCTGAATAATGTCACGTCCAATACTAGGATTCATTCATATATCAAGACAAGATGCTCACAAATAAAGGGAAGCTCACCTATTTAGTTGTCAACTTACAAGATCGCTACTTTACCAATTAACATGTGCTCTACATTAGGTTATTGTTTAGACATACAAATTAAGAAATTGTGTAAAAAAATATTGATAGGATCCAAAAAAATTAAAATTATTTTTTGTTATTTTTTAAATTAGACCAACAATAATAAGACAATTTGGTAAGATATACAAATCAACAACAGACACGGGGAATAATTGATCATCTGAACATCCATTATTTATATGAAATAATGTAAATTCATAAATATGAAATAATGTAAATGCATAAAAAAAAAAAAACTCAGGATTCTAAATGAAAATAATACTACATCCGTTCCACGAGAGTAGTTCTCTTCTTTTTACACGTAAATCAATATCTTATTTTATTCTTCTTTACTTTATTAAATTTACATTAATATCTTTTATTTTTTAATTACAAAATTTGTTGAAAATAAAAATATGACTACTTTCGTGAGACATCTCAATCAGAAAAAAGGGACTACATTGGTGGGAGGGAGGAGTAGTCATAAACTACTAATAATTGGAGCACGAATAATTAAACACTATTGGACTGGGCCACTGGAACCAAATGAATATGCATTACTTCAATATATAAGAACGTTGGGGAAGGCCCAAATAAGTTAAAATAGTCCAAAGCCCGTTAAGCTTAAAGCGTTTTCCACCAACAAATTTCAGATATATCGCCGATGTCGCAATCCGACGTCGTCCGCACCGCCACAAATTTGCAGCTTCTTTCATTTGCATCTCTTTTTAATTTTCTCGTTCTTCGGTGAATGCCGTAACAACACAAGACATATTGTCGTATTGGATGGTAATAGCATTTTAAGCAACATCTGAATCTAACAATTCACCATTAGTTTGCGGTTTTCTCTCCGTCGCAATTCTGGACGAGGGATTAATTTTGCCTCTACTTCAATTTTGATATGAATTGTTGAGCTGGGATTTTGGCTGGTTGGAGAGTTTATTTCTGGTAGTGTGTGTGATGTCATGTTGATTTCCGGAAGGACGTATTTATGTGCTGCTGCGATGCATGGATTCTTGGCTGCTGTGATTACTGGTAACGATGCACAACTGCTTTGAAGAGAAAATTTTGGAAGCATTTTATGTTTATTGATCTCTATCTGTTTTTATATTCCTTTTCGTATTTTCAGCTGCTATTTTTAGCGCAATTGGAGCCGGTAGTGTTGCTGTACCAAGTACTAGTTGCTACGTGCTTGATAATACCAGCCGCATTCACGATTTTGTATCCTTGACATCCTTGCTATGCTATGCATGTTTCAATAAAAGAAAAAAAAAAGAAAAAAAAAAAACTGCTGTTTTAGCCACTTGGAATAAAGGTTAAATGTTTGTGTACATAGGTTTTATTGATTGTGTTAAATCATAATCTTGTAACTGTGTTTTTAATATGGATAAAATATGTATGTACCCCTAAGCATTGTCGTTCCATCCTAACTCGAAAGGCTCATTTCTGTATCGATTGAGAAGAGTCATGGTGTTTAGATGCATGTAACCCCGTTGTTTCCGATTTATCTAATCTCAAATTGTTTTACTTTAATTCTTTCCTTAGAGTAGTTTGGTTGGACAACTTTTCGAGTATGATGATGAGAAGGTAATGCCATTTAGAGATGAAGAAATCATTAAGTGTTGAACTTAAGTCTCTCTTGGACTGATGAATGTGGTACACGGTTCATGCAGAATCCTGATTTGGTGGTACGGTTCTGTAAAGATGTCGAGACTAGATCCCAGCCGGTATTAAATATTTTGCCTTATCATTTTCTTTTTCAAATTGCATTACGTTGTCCAATAACATCGTTACTCAAATTTGAAACCTTTGGAATAAAGTCGACTTTTTACCCAAATAAAAGTTAAGTCAAGAACAGGGAGGTATTATTTTATTTGCTTCTCGTCTGTTTGCAACATATGATATATTGTTGCAGAACAATAATCAGAAAATAATTATTTCAAAAACTATTAGAGCTTATTGTCCTTTTTTGCGTTGAGTGCCAAATAAAACCATTACTTACAATGATATTGCTATATTTGACGAAAAACAAAAATTAAATATCCCATCTTTGAGCTGAAATAGAATCAGTGTGTTTGTTTTTTCTTTTGTTTCTGTTGCAAAAGGAGTAGCTTGAGGCTTGTCCAATTGCCCATTTTCGAGTGTGTGTTGTGTTCTGGGGTACATTACATTGTTTACCATTTTAATTTAATTCCCCAGCATGTTATTATACTAATGTATTTCTAAATGTTTGTGAACTAATAGGGATATGTGGATTTTGGAAGATTTGATAGCTTCAGTTATTTTGCTGCCAGTGCTGGTGGTGCTAGCTTTGTTCAGGTTAGTTTGATTAGATATCATGAATTTCTATATGTTTACTTAAAACACGGAGTTTTTATGCACTAAGGTACTCATGGACAGTGTTTAAAAAAAATTCTCGTGAAACCCGCCTCGAGGTGCGCCTCAGAATGAGGCGTTAAGAAAACGCCTACGAGGCGCCGCCCACAGGTTGTCCAGGTGAGGCACACGCCTCGGATGGAGTGAGGCGCACCGAGGCGTCGAGGCGTTGCCAAAGCGCACGCCTCAGTGTGTTTATAATTATATGGATTTTTTATAAATAATTTAGGTGTTTTGGGCGTAAAATAGTTAGGGCTTTTAAATTAAAGACCTAAATTTATTTGGGCTTTTAAATGAACGATTTAATTAAACAAATTATAGACAAATAAATTAGATTAAACCCTAATTGCACATACAGATACACGCGCCCACTCTCTTCCCTCACACTCTCACCACCCAATCTGTGCTTCCTACCCAATTCTGCAGTGTGCGCCTCATCTTCCCCTATTGCTCTCTCTCTCATTCTGTCTCTTCACACCATTCTTCACGCTCTTCACAAGTGCAGATGACTCCAACTCTCGGAGCTTCGATTATTGTTGGCTTATTACTTTTAATTTAACAATTTAGACTTAAATTTATGACTTTTAAGACTTATAAGTAGTTTGGATTATATTATTGATGTGTTTTTATGAAATTGTTATGTTTTATGTGTTTGCTTATAATTTATATGTGAATTTATAATTTACGCCTCGCATCGCCTCGAAACTTACGCCTCGTGAGACGACAGGAAAACGCCTCGAGGCAGACGTTTTTTAAAACATTGCTTATGGATGTGAATTTAATGTTGAGCATTATCATTATGTATTGTGACTGCCTAATCTATCGAATGTGGCTTCTTTGACTCTAATTAGTTGAATAGTATAAAGATTGAGATATTGTCATATACAAAAATCTATGTCATGCTTATCTTTTTGGAAGTAATTACTTCAAATTTTAAAATTCGAATGTAGTTGTATCATTATCCTCCCGGAATATCGGGATCTTGTATCTCTATTTTGAGCTTAACTGAACTTTATGGGGATTATGTGATAAGAAAAGTTAACCTCTTGAATAATTTCAATTCATGCAACACTTTGTTCTATGATCTCTCTATAATCTCCATTCTACATTTTCAGGGATACTATCATGGTGACCTGAGGAACTGTGAGAAAACCTATGATAAACTGGGACGCACAGCTCAGGTGAGATAGATTACTGGTTTATTGAATTTGGCATATGTTTCTTGGTGGTTCATTCTTTTCTTTATGTTAGGGGTATTTTTGAAAATGGGATCCATGCAACTACCTTTGCAGTTATGACTGTAGCACACGGTATATTTTCTGACAAAGCAACTTGTTACACAATTTTCAGGTAAATATAATTTGCGGAAGTTGTCCGAATGGACAATGTGTAGGTATGTGAAGCTTCAGTATCACTTTATATTAGATCTGAAATCATAGAAAAGACCTATTTCTGTTTGGATTGAACTTTTCTCAGCATTGTCAGTAATGCTCCTTAATTTAAAGATGATCCATTATCGTTGTAAAATTGTTTGTTGAAGAGGTTGATTGAGTTGACAGCTAGTGCATCTTTCTGTCAATTATGACCTCCCAAACTGCCATTTTTCCTTAGAGCAGATAGCATTTGTGCTTATTATAAATTGGCTTGGACTTGATGCTTTAATATTCCAATCCTGTGGTTTTTGATGCATGGTTCTAGCAATACATAAGATAGTAACAGAAGTTTGGCATCATTAATTCATTGTTTTAGATGCACCAGAAGGAAGCCAATTAACAAAGGGAAAAATACAAACAAGGATGTTTACAAACTAAAGTTAAAGACAAGAAAGATAAAGCCTGCATAAAATATTTAACAGATACAGTAAAACAATTGCTGTTAATTTTGGCTTGGTTTGGATGTGAAGAATCCAACGTTTCCACTATAGAGCACAGAAAACCATAGTAATTTTGAAACTAAAACATATGACTGGTAGCTTTTATTGGATCACTGAGAGTCGTAATGATGAGTACTTTAATGTGCTTATACGATGATGTGTTTCACAAAGTGCTTGCTTCTGTCAATCTTGCATGTCAATCGCTTCATTAATGCAATTCTTCGTAGTTGAAGCTCCATAGCTTCGCCTTTTTGGCTTTCTGTTCTGTTTCAGTCCTAGTGAATTAATAATAGGTAACTTTTTATGAAAAGGCTTGTCTGTTGATTCCAATTGCTGCTATCTATAATGTACATGCAGTTTCTGGCATCTTGCACATGGAATAGGTATCCTTATCTAAAATTCTTCTTTGCATACTTTTTCAGCTAAAATATTTTATATGGTTTACATTTATGATGTAGGGGGACTTGGATGCATCTGTAGCGTTACATATAAATCTCCTTGCAGGTCTTCATGCAAAATTCTGGCATTTATACTTTATTTGTTATTTTCTCCAGTCTTCACTATGTAATGTAAAGCCTTCCTAATATGTTCAGTATATACACACACATTATGCATATATTTAAAGTTTGAACACACTATTCATGCCCACAAATTTTGCAAAAGAGGATTAGTTATTTCTCTTTTATTGGGAAAAAAATTTATTTAGTTATTATTTTCCTACCACTTTGCCGCATGATTTGCCTATTGCAAAATGGTTGTCGGTGGTTTAACAATCTTAGATGATGAAAAGCAGCAAACTGATGTTCAATGAGGTTACTTCTGTTTTGTTAATGGTAAGAAGTTATAAAGCTGTTGAGAGAACTAGTGCCTGCATTATAAACCTTCTCAATGGAACAAAGTACTTCTAACTTGCATAATATGATTGTATTCATAGAGTCGTGAACAGAAAAGATGAGCAAATCTTGAAGATAAAAACATACTCCCTCAGCCCCATAAGAGTGACTATTTGCCATTTTTGGTACATCTCTTAAGAGTGTTCCCAATCCATTTTAGGACATGGTTTCACATCAAATCCCTTACTTTTTCTCCTCATATTTTACACAGAATGTGGGCCCCTTCCTCCACTCAAACACACTCACCTAGCATTTACTCATTATCCCAAAAATGTGGGGGCTTTTGTCCACTCAAACACACTCACCTAGCATTTACTCATTTTCCCAAAAATGTGGGGGCTTTTGTCCACTCAAACACACTCACTTAACATTTATTAAAACAGGCCACCCATACCGAGGGACACTCTTATGGGACGGAGGGTGTATTATTTTGCATGTCAATCAGATGTTATAGTTTTCATCTCTCTAATGTTTATATTTGTCCATGTTGCTTCTACGATAGGGCTCTTATGTCTCAATTTATCTGATTGTGTGGCCGGTTTTTGCAGAGTACTCATTGATCTTGCCCTACCATGTGTCGATCCAGGCTTGCGGGTATTCGAAGGCTTCACAGTTGGTTTTCATCCAAGGTCATGGGAAGTTGTAAGGAGCTCTATTGTTCTATTACCTTTGCTTTAACTAGTAGCCAACCTGGTGGTGAAGCAATTTACTTATCTACATAAATCATGAATGATTTTAGGTCTATAATGGCCTGACTCAATTGGGTTATGAAAAGGCTTATCATGAATTCAGGTACTACTTTTAGTCATTTCTTCACTTCCGTAATTCTTTTTTTCTTTGTCTGTGCATCAAGATTCAATTCTCTCCAAGTTTCTTTCTTCTTTTTTTTGGAATCTTGTGTTGTATATAGCATTATGACAAATGGTCTGTCAATTGCTGCTACAGCTTCAGCACAGAGCAAAGAGATGTAAACCTATACCTAACAGCAGTTGCTTCCCACTCGAATTTAGTGCGGAAACCCACAATCAAGGTTAATTTTCTCTTTGATATCATGTGTATTTGCATGAGCGTATGTATATCACCTAGTTCCAATCTTTTCATTCTTCGTCCTTTTCTTTTCTCCTCTTTCTTTTTCTGCCGGACCGCCATATTCTCCAGATTTCTCCGAAGGAAGGATTGGATGTTAAGTTGTCAGGTTCAGGAGCAAATGGCAACCCACCAACTACTTTGTCTCCTACAATGATAACTGTAGAATGGAGATGTAAATATCTTCGTAAATCATATGGCAATTTAGGCTTAGTTATGTGCTGGTACTATCCTACTGAAGTTCTTCCATTGCTTCTTTTTTAGGTTTGAAAGCTTTAGACACACCTTACGAAGTTGAAATTACAATTCCAGTAGAGAACTATGATCCAGTTCATTTTACATTTGCAAAGAAATGTGGTGAGCATGAAAACTTCATTTAAAATATCACTTGTGTCGATATCATATTTATATACCCTCACGCGCGAATCGTGATTGCTAGCCAAAAACATGTTCCCAGGCATGTTTTCTTCATTCACAAATCTCTTTGCCTCTTCCTTTTTATCATTGTTTAAATCCATGGTCTAGTAAAACTAGTATGCTGATTATTCATGCTACCTTACAAACTGTATAGAGCACAGCCAGGACTTACGCGGCGTATCTATGAGAGGATGGGCTATCTTTGGAATAATTTCATGCATGTATGTCACTCTTACTTCTTCCACCTGCTGAATTTCATGGGTCTTTCAACTGCATAACATCGATCTTCTGCAACCAGATTAATCATCGGCTTCACATTGTCATGCATCGGAGGTTTCATTTATAGGTCAAGAGTGCAAAACCTGGTAGGTTTAGCTACATTTGATGCTGAAATGAACTTCTCCTTATTTCCTATTATTGTATTTCCAACCATGAGATCATGCTTGTTTCTTATTCTTTGGGATAATTCAAGCTTTATCCTTCATTTACAGCGTGGTCTCGACGCGGTCCCTGGAATTGCTATATTATCAGCATGTTTGGAAACTGTAAGTCCTGCCACTCTCAGTACTATCCTTTAAGTTTGATGGGTCGACCTAGTTGGCCGATATACCAATGCCTTCTAGGTCGAGCTTAAGTCAGATCCTATATGATCACGCGAAGTATCACTGAAAATTAAAATTATATGAAATCCTGCTAATGATTTTCTTGACACGCAACAATCATATGTAGACATATCAAGAATTTTGTATGATGATAGAGTAGAGGTTTTGACTTGAGGTCGAGCTATTCAGAGTGCATGCTTATACAGCAGCTTCACGATTTCATGTGAAAATGTGCAGGCAAATGGGAGTGGGCCTAGGTATACGCACCCGAGTAACACAAACGATCCTTTCGCAAACCAAGCTACATGGGAAGAACAGTCAACTTCTACTCGTAGAGCTACCACAACGAGTGAAAGAAGTTATGGGTCGATCTGATTCTTTCTCAAATCTCTACCATTATTTTGTCCAAACTTATTGCATTCTATTCAAGTAATTATTTGTTTCAAATATCCAATTTTGTTTTATTTAAGGTTGCTTTATCTCTTGTATTTGAGACAACCTACAATGTTCAAAAGGAACTTATCTAGTTGAAAAGAGAAATAGCCGTGGTTGACTTGTTCAGTTTCGTGTGTGTAATCTTTCTTTCTAAACTAAATATTTACACCAATTGCGCAAGCAAGGTTAACATAATGGCGTCCATTTTTAGATTTGATTATGTTGTTAGTCTTTCCTTTAAATCTTTGTCTTAGTCCAAATTTACGTCATCCGACTTCAACTTTTTTTAATAGTAATCATTAATGTATACTTCCTCCGTTTGTTTTCTTTTTTGAGTTGTCCCACTAATATTCCCCTGTCTCGCTAAAAGTGGCTTGTTTTTCTTTTTGAGTTGTCCCACTAATATTGGTTTGTTTTCCAAAATAACAAAATATTATCTTAAAAAAATGTGTGGAGTTTACACTTTGACGGAGGGAGTATGATTTGTCATACTTCTTAATATACAGGTAGAAGTGCTGCATCGACTTCCGCATTTTAAATCTAATTCCATAAATCTTACTAGCAAATTAGAGCATCCCAATGAGGTTCTCAAATTCGGGACTTCATTAATTTTCATTTTTTTTTTAACTAATATTAAAAAAAAATCCATCTCGCTATTTTAGTCTTTTTATCAAATTCATCTGATGATGAGGAAGTATGCATTTTGAAGAAAATATTGTATGAAAGAAGAGATACCTTCCCATCACCTTATTCCTTAAAATTAAGTTGACCAGTCGAATACATTGACATACAAAACAACTAACTATAAGTCAGCAGACCAGTACGAAAGGCTGCTGATGAAGCGAACCTAGATTCAGTATTATATTGTCATTGATTTACTAAATACGATCAAGCTCCGTCAACACCTTTTAAGGGGCTCAAATAGTTCGTTCAAATGGTAATTTTTAGTGAATTTAATTTGTTGAGCAGTCTTTACTCCCTTTCATTTTCAAATTCTATTTGGATTCTTTAGTTGAATCAAATTATTTGAATATGATAAATGAGTTAGACATTTATAAAAATAGAATTAAAAAAATTATATATTTTACGAATTAAAAGAAAATAGAGGTGGCACTACCCGAGTACTAGGCTCCCGAGTGGGAGGGGCTGCGAGCTCAGGCTCTTGTTTGAGAGCCTGACTGGGACCTCGCTAACTCAAGACTCTCGGCCGAATTTGGGCTCCTAGCTACCTTTGTAGATGCTCTTATTGCAGTTTTTATCAATTTATGAATTAAATTCAAATTAGAATACTACCTATTCCAAAACAAAACAGTTATCAATCTGAACGGACCAAAATTAAACAAGAAATTTACTCAATTATTTACATTCTCTGGCTATTTTGGATTGATGAAGAGAGAAAGTAAATTAATTGTTAAAAATAAGAACAAAAGGAACCAATTTGAATAATTCATTTGTATAATTCATATGAAATTTTGCTAACTTCCAAGCGAAAAGTAAAGTTAATTTGCATGAGGAAAATAGTCAAAGTGGCCACATATTTAATAAGAAGAATCTTGTAAAGTGAGAAGGGTATTAGTTAGAGCAAAGGATATAATATATAGAGCAATTAATTTTATTTGCTTTGACAAAATCAGAGGAGAGGAGCAGTTGCCCTACTATTATGTCCTTATATGTTCCTTTACAAACCAGTCAACATTTACAGATCACATAGTGAAAGTTTTGATCCAGCAAAATATAAAAAGTTCTTTAGATGTCTTTTACTTTTGCTTCTTTATTAATAAACAAATATAATACTGAAGAAAATCTGCAATCCTTTACAAAAAAAAATCTCATTAGAAAAGCCTCGAGCAAATGTGAATGACTCGTATATGGCGGTACAGTAATGCAATTCGAGTATTCTATTGCATAATAGTGTGACATATTCTATTTCATTGATAAAATTATAACACGTGACATAATTAATGATTCACCCTATTTTGATTCAAGTCATCTGCAGCTCATATCTTAGCTTGGTTACATACATATATTATACTTATATGATAGAGTAGAGTCAATATAAATTATTTGAATAAATCCCTTTTGTCAACAGAGCAGTTGATGTATTTCTGTTCCTACTCCTTTTCCCATAGACTTGGTATTTTCTCATAGTTTTCAAACCAAAATAAGAATATACTCTTACACATTAGCACTATTGTATCTAATATACATATAAATTTATTTCTGAGTAAAAATATGAAATTAAAATAGGATAAGATAATGAAGAAGACTTAGCCCAAGCAAAACATGCTCCCAATCATACACTAACCCTCTATGATGGAGAAAGTAACCAATTCAACTCAAAATCCTACCAACTTCAATTTCTATATATCTCTTTCTCTAAAGAAAACTCTATAAATAGTCAAACATTACATGATCTCTCAAATCATTCATCAAACAAGCCTTCCCTCATCATATCCTCAATAACAACTCACTCAGCCACACAAAAAATGGCAACCTCCACAAAGTACTTGTTCCTAATTGTAACTCTTGTTGCATTTGCTCCTCTCATGTGTTTGAGCCACAACACAAATGGAGGCTTCCTCTACCCACAATTCTACGACCAATCGTGCCCGCAAGCTCCACAAATCATCAAGTCCATTGTTGCCAAAGCCGTCGCTAAAGAGCCTCGCATGGCTGCTTCACTTCTCAGGCTTCATTTTCATGACTGCTTCGTCAAGGTATGCATTCATCTTCAAGTTTTCAACCACGCATGCATGCATATATATAGTTGTAATGAGCTAGCATGCAAGTGATCTTAATTATAATTGATTGATTGTTTTGATTTTATAGGGGTGTGATGCATCGATTCTTCTAGACAATTCTGGAAGCCTAATCAGCGAGAAGACATCAGTTCCCAACAAGAACTCAGTTCGTGGATTTGATGTGATTGACGAGATCAAATCAGCAGTGGAGAAAGCATGCCCTCAAACCGTTTCTTGTGCAGATATATTGGCCGTTGCTGCTAGAGATTCCACTGTTCTTGTAACTCCATTCTCTCTTTTTTCTTCCTTTATAATTTCATTCTCTGTGCTTCACTTGATCATTCACCAATGCATAAAGAAATGGGTCCGGTCGGGTCAATTCTTTGGGTTTGACAATAAAAAAAATGTAATAATAATGCAGGCTGGTGGGCCTAGTTGGGTGGTTCCAATGGGGAGAAAGGACTCAAGAGATGCAAGTGTGAGTGGCTCAAACCACAACATCCCAGCTCCAAACAACACCTTCCAAACAATCCTCACCAAGTTCAAGCTACAAGGATTGAACATTGTTGATCTTGTTGCACTCTCCGGTACCTATCTACCTACATTATTATACTAATATATATATATATAGAGAGAGAGAGAGAGCTATTAATGCTATTGCTAATGCTCTGGTTGCATTGCATGCATGCAGGAAGCCACACCATAGGAAATGCAAGATGTGTGAGTTTCAGACAGAGGCTGTACAACCAGAAAGGAAACTCTAAGGCAGATTCCACCCTGGATCAATCTTTCGCTGCCCGCCTCCGTACGAGGTGCCCGCGCTCCGGCGGCGATCAGAACCTCTCTCTCTTGGACTTGGTCTCCCCCACTACCTTCGACAACACCTACTTCAAGAACCTCCTCAGCTTCAAGGGCCTCTTGAGCTCTGATCAAGTTCTTGTCACCAAGAATCAAGAATCGCTTCAGCTCGTGAAGAAATACGCAGAGAGTAACGAGGCCTTCTTTAACCAGTTTGCTGCTTCCATGGTGAAGATGGGCAACATTTCTCCTTTGACTGGCCGCAGAGGAGAGGTCAGGAAGAATTGCAGGAACATGAATTAATTAATTAATTATTTACATGTGTAATTTGTTTCCCTCTTTTGTCATTCATGTCTAGTAAATCTGTGATTTAGTCAAATATGTTCCTTATGCTTACTTATCTATAGATATTTTGCTTACTAAATCCATTGATTCACTTGAAAGAAATTACCCTAATCATTTTTAGATCCGGGTTTAAATAAAGATCCAAATTCAAGCCAACCCACCCCAATCGTCTGTTCAACAGTTCGATTTCTCGTTTCTCAGAGTTGGAGGGTTAATTACAGATTTTAGTTCTGCAAATCCTAAAATATTATTTCATCTCGAGCTTCGACAATTGCTGTTATTTCCTAATAAAATCTTACTAATAAAATAAGGTAGATCAATTAGAGTAATTTGTAATAAACTCTGTTTTGTCCTCCATTTAGTTTTTATATTTTTTGTTTTTATCTTTGTTTGTTTATTTGCTTAAAGATTTCTTCTCAGTTCTCACTAGTCACTATACACGTAACACACGGCTTAATCATTCGCATTTGTATTTGTTTTAATGCAACGCATTTTATTCTTTAAATCTATATATTTGATTTCGAAGTGATTAATTAAATGATTGATATTAGTGAACAACAATACTAATTATTCCTTAAATTTAATTAAAAAATATAGAATAACTTATATCTTTTTGAGTGTGATATATATATACTTTTTGCCAACAGACACTTTCCTTCTCTAATTAATTCTTCTTTTTTCTCTTTTTGACTCTAGAAACATTTTGTTCATTTGGATTAGAAAATTGTTTGGTTTAGTTTTCCCTGTTTTATTGTATTATGATTGTAAGTATTAAAATTGTAACTTATCTATAGAAATATATTCTCATTAAGCTTATAAAAATTCGTAACTCGCTGAATAAAATAGTTTACTTCATTTGTATAAATTTGTTTGAATATTACACCCTCCATCTCACTAAATTTGACATTTTCTTTTCGATACGGTTATTAAGGAGAGCGTATAAAGATGATAGGTCACATATTTTTAAAAAGATAAATTTTACTATTTTTAAAATGTACTATTTAATAGGACCAAAAACCAAAATGTGTCAAGTTTAGTGGCATGGAAGAATATCAAAATAAAATCCATCACTTCCTTCCTTTGTACTGAAATGCATATAAATAATATTCCCTCATTCAACAGAAAGAAACGACAGTTATATTAATGGCGGCTGTTTATGCATAACTGAAACTATGATGAAAGCAAAGCTAAAGCTATAAATCAGCTAGCTGAGATTCATGGCGGCGGACTGGCAGTGGGAGAATGCGGCCGCCGGATCCGCCGCCGGCCTTGCCACTGTCTGCTTTTCTCACCCACTCGACGTCGTCCGCACTCGATTTCAAGGTCTCTCACTATCTGCGATAATTTTGTATTTCATCGTCTTCTTCCTCACCTGCAATTGATTAGGTCTGGAAACATACGTTCTTCTGATTTTTCTCCATTGAATTAGTGAACGACGGTCGATTGTTGCACCTACCTACGTATAAGAACACTCCCCACGCTCTCTTCACCATCGCTCGCAATGAGGTTAGCTTTGATTTTTCCTCCGTTTTCAGATGTATAGTTTTCCTTTACTACGAACATAATGTCTTGTCTTATTTTAATCATTACGAGGTCATTCTCCGATGAATTTGCTTATTAAGAAATAAACAAGGAAAAGAAGAAGAGCAAATTTAAGTGCTTGTGTTGAACTCTTGATGAACGGTTTTACTCCAAAGCTTGCATTCTTTGGCAAGTGTAATGAATGCTCCGAGTTACTCGAGCTTGGATGTTCTACCCTTAAAAACAAAGGAAGCTACCTGAGTTATAGCATTATTTGGCTCGTTGGTTCATGTAAACAAATCATTCATAGACTTGTGATTGTGCTTGTATAACGTGAAGATATTAGGATGATAATTTTATGAATTCAGTAAATTAGAAGTAAGCTTAGAGAGATTAGCCAAGCAAACTAAACTGTTTGATATTCAGATCAATAGCATTCAAAATTACACCTGCACAATCCTTGGATCATATATGTAGTGAAAAAGAAAAGGTAGAAAAGTAGGTCATGGGCTTATGAATTTTGAAATAATAGATCAATCTGTTTGAACTTTGAAGTACGTGAATGTTGTAGCTTGAATTTCTGTGAGAATACCAATCACTCTGTCAGTACAGTCAGGTCAATTTAACTGAACTCTGGTGGCCATATTTGCATGATCCTTGCGATTTGTTCCAATTTAAACAGTCATTTCATGGCAAAAGTGTAGCTTTCCGTGTTCTAAACTATCACATTGTTTTGCTGCAGGGTCTTCGAGGGCTATATGCTGGCTTTTACCCTGCTGTTCTTGGATCAACTATTTCGTGGGGTTTATATTTCTTCTTGTAAGCCTCTTTAACAAAGATATGTCCAGATTATTAGCATTTCAATATAAAAGTAAATTCTACTGAGACTATTAAACACTGAATGTTTTCTACAAGTTTCACCTTCCATGTCTATGAATATGTTCTCATTGTGTAAGGATCGCTATTGAATTATTTTCCAGAAATGCCTTGAGTGTAGAATACTTAGTTATTGCTGTAATGTTTCCTTTCTGGAAATTTGTCCTTTGATTTTTTCATCTGATTATAATCATATGGAATATGTCTTCCTTCCAGGGTTAATGGGAACTTTTTTGTTGCTAAATGTGTCTCTTGAATTTCTGCTGGACTATGAAAGAGTTGCATTCTTGTTTGACTGTGTGCTCATTTTTCTCATACTCCCTCAATCCCAATAAATGTGGCTCAAAACTTTTCAACATGTAGATTAAGTAGGTGGTCTAACATTTAGAATAGTTGTAAGATCCACGCCTTTTGAAGGGTTAATTTTTACCATTTTGGGTCAAAGCCGGTTATAACGGGACAACTTGAAAAAGAAAACGAGCAACACTTTTTGGGATGGAGGGGGTATTAATTTTAGCAATCAGCTTTGGCACCATTTAATTCGATCATGACCAGGTCTTATTTATTTGCAGCTACAGTAAAGCCAAACAGCGTTATTTGAGAAGCCGAGAGGAACTGACACCTGGTCTTCATCTTGCATCAGCTGCTGAAGCTGGAGCCTTAGTTAGTATTTCAACTTCTTATCCTAAAAATATTTAGGACATACAGAATTAAATAATATCATGAGGAAATCCCTGGAAGTCAATATCTGTTGTATTTCTTGGGGTTATTACATTACTGTTATAGACTAACCAACTGGTTTCTCTACTCCCCTCATTCTTTTATCATGCTAATGAGTTTCCGTGGCTCTTCTAGGTCTGTTGCTGTACGAATCCTATATGGCTGGTGAAGACAAGGTTGCAGCTTCAGACTCCGCAGCAAGCTCGACCATATTCTGGTTTTCATGGTTAGCTCTAACTTTATATTGATATGCATGGAAAGGTGTTGCTTTATTTGGTCACAAATTTTGGTGATCCCTTATACTAAGCTAAAAGTCTGTAGTCATGTTTTCGAAAAATTGAAGGCTTTTGTCTTTTTTCTCAAGTTCTTGCATGAAGTTTTCTTCATCGTGTAGGCAATCATAATTTTAGATTTTTTGGGAAGCTTAGTCAAATATAGCAGTAAAACTTGTCTGTGTGTTAACAATTTCAGTATGTTGGAAGATGATAAGGCATTTAAGAATCCTATGTTAGTGATTGTATGTGTTGGCTCATTCGCTTTTCCAATGTTATGTTTCTCCTGGCATGCTTACTTGGTCTAAACCTAGGGGTCTTCAGCTTTCTATGGTTATTATTGTTGTCAACTCTTTGTGACTGTTCTTTAACTTCTCCTGCTGAATTTAAGATGCTTGAATTTTAGATGCCTTAAGAACCATACTGAGAGAAGAGGGATGGAAAGCTCTCTACAAAGGGCTTGTTCCTGGTCTTTTTCTGGTTAGACCTTTTCCTCTTTCTATTTTTGATATGTTCTATTGTTTCTGATATAGCTGTCTGTATGATCACTCATCTTTTTCAATCTTGATGAACAAGTTATGCTTGAATTTCTATCAAGATATTAAATTACTGATTTTGGTGCTGCATAGCAGATTACTCATGGTGCTATTCAGTTTACAGCATACGAGGAACTTCGGAAAATGGTTATAAGATTAAGAACTACAGAAAGTGAAGAAAGTCTGGATACTGCAGTTAATGCATTGGTGAGTTTCTGAATCAGTATTACTTCATGATCTTTGCAAGATTGTTCTATTTAAAGTGCAGATATAGTGTATCCATAGGGTTGTGCTTTTTATTTCACCAACCTATATGTATGTTCTTCTGTCTTAGTATACTATCTTATCCATCAGAAATAATGTGTGTCATAATAGTATACATTACCTCTACCCTAACTAGAAAATTGTAGAATCTTGAATTTCAATCACAGATTGGTCGAAGCGTAACTAAAGCATTAGATTGGTCATGATCAGAAAGGATTCGGAATGCTTGGAACTTTGGATCAGTTGCTAGTAAACAAAAAACTGGAGATGTAAAATACCAGTATTCTGTTACATGTATGGTGAAGACTTTTTCTTTACATACACATTGGCCAATCAAACACACTAAATTTCTTGAAGCTTGCCTCCAACTCCAGCTACCTCTAGTGGGACTTGCCTCCAACTCCAGCTAACTCTAGTGGGCCTTTTAGATACGTTACTCTCCTGTCCCTGGGCTCCATAACCACATCCTTTCAGGCCATTAAGAATTGTAAACTGTGATTATTACGTCCCTGATTGCGAAAAATATTGCTCGCATTACCATTCAGAATACTAGGTTTTCCTTTTAAAGTTGTAAAATTCCTGCATTCTTTTGATAACGTGCATATGTTATGCATCTTTCTTTTGGTACCAAAACAAGAATTTTGACTCGCACATTGGTTCATAACACTTCCTGCTTTATGGTTACAGGACTCATTTGACTATGCTATATTAGGTGCTTCTTCAAAGTTTGCTGCAATCAGTTTGACATATCCATTTCAGGTATGCACCGTTTTGACGATATTTATAACAGCATATGATACGTTTTCATGTGTGCTGAATGTTGTTTTCTTACCCCTGACAGGTTATTCGAGCTAGATTGCAGGTAAAAACAGCATTGCTTAGCTTCCCATTTCCAATTCTCATGACGTCTCCAAAATGCTTTTTATGAGGAAAGAGCACAACTATAACAGAACTTAAATTTTCACCTAATTGCAATTGAAACCAATGTTCTTCTTTCCCTGCAGCAACGCCCTACTATCAAGGGCATTCCAAGGTTCATAGATAGCTGGCATGTTGTCAAAGAAACTAAAAGGTAAGGTGAACTTCGCTGTTCAATGAATTTTATTTCATGATTCAGTTTTGAATGCTTCATATTAAAAGACCCCCGCCTTCTCTAAAGCATAAAGTTTAAGATTGTAAAGAGGACTATGTCCCCTCACATGTAACATGTCTGGTTATTTATCTCGTGATCTTGTGCATGAATTTTTTTTATACATAGATCCACTAATGTAGGAACTTTGACTAGTTCTTACTCCAAACCATGTCCTGATGTTCATGATCAACCTATCTAAAAGTTTAAAACTCGTTGAGACGAATTTTAGTTTATCATCTAGCTTGATATCGTTATGAGACCCTTATGAGCTCTTACTACTTGTCTTTGACGCACAGATTCGAGGGTCTACGAGGTTTCTACAAGGGCATAACTGCAAATGTGCTGAAAAATGCTCCGGCTGCCTCGGTTACGTTTATCGTGTATGAAAATGTTCTGAATATGTTGAAACTAGCCGGGAGGAAAGATCTTTAGTTTTCTCAATTTGTTCATTCTTTTCTTCATCAATAGAAAAAGGATATTACTATTTGGTAGTATAGAGGATTGCTTTAGAATCAGTGAGGTTGACACATAGGATTACCGTTTTGTTCTATCGAGTTGCGATTCTTCCATTTCTTTTAACTCTTCAATATATATTCTTATCAACATGGCAATGACATTTGATGCATGTTAAACTTTTGAGCTCCAAACTTTTCTTCTTCCTTTTTGAGAAAGTCATCATGTTTCATTCTTGCTCATACTATAATTTGGAAATTGTAAGTGGTGCTGAAATCGATTTTGCCATCAAAGAAGTGTGTAATATAAATAAGTGATTGGAGTGTAGTAAAAGCTACACGAAACAAATTTGTGATTCCATTCTCATCTCAAGAGAAGTATAATACTTCTTAAGACTTAGAAAAAGATTAATTTTCGAAATTATTTTATCCATTATAAAGTGAATTACAATTTGTCATTTATAATACAATTTTGGAATTATGATTGAATCAATCCTTCTTTGGTTGGTGCGCTCCACTCTGCGCTAATACAGAAGTGGGAAGAACTTTGTAGGGGTTGAGTATTCCATTAGAATCTAGAACTTTCTTGATGGACGCCATTATTTGCACCTGCATGATACAAAAAATCATTCAAATACATCTATACACAATATTCACCCCTCTGCTATCTTATAAAAACAAAATTATTCCTACTCCATCTTCATAGATTTTAACTTTGATAGTTTGATCAGCCATGTAAGAGAAACATCGCCGAATGTAGAGGAAAAAAATATTTCATGTAGTTATTACAAAAAAAAAAAAAAAAAGATTCCAAACCCAGTAAGTCCCTCTGTGTTTGCACCTTGACCCATTTCCAATAACTAATATAGATTTGTCAATCTACAGTTCTTTGGGGAAAGTAGCACAATTTCATCGTTGTGAAGTTTTGGAAGAGGTGAACGCAAGTTAGTTAGTTCACAGATGGCCAATGAGTCTAGTTTAGAGAGCTGACAGCTAAAAAAGGTCTTAAAACATTTGAAGCAGCAGCAAAAATGACCTTCCATTATTGACAAATGACGAAGTGAGGTCGAACTTACAGCTTCAGCAGACTTGCTGTAATGAATTTTATTTGCTTTCATCAGTCCAACACCATGTTCCGCACTGATACTTCCTCGTTGCTTAGATGTCCACTCGTACACAAAAGGTTCAATCTTCGTTAATATCTGAAATGAATGCATTTTTTAAAGCAGTTCGGAACTAGAGAATCTGCGGATGGAAAAGGGACAAGGTTGTTACACTGTCGTCGTATTGTTGGGTTGAGATATTGAGATGCAAATTACCGTCTCCCAGGTGACCATAAGCCACGACATTTGCTTCTGTACCTAAATTTTTAGATTAAAGATTAAGTTGATGCCAAAGAGAATCATTATAAGATCTACATAGGAGCATTCAGAAAACAAATGCAGCAGATAGCCACAAAAATATTTCTGTGCCAATTAAGAAGCATCAAATTCAGGGAGATAATAGTTTGTTAGTTACCGAGACGTCCCCGCATTTCCTCTACAAGATCATACATCTTTTCGGGGGGCAAAGACAAGTCATACTTATAAGTAGCCCCTGCTTTCAATAGAGCTTCAGGTACTCCCTGTAAACATCAGAATGGAATTCATGCAAGCGTTCTTGAGGAATAGAAGCTTTTATAGTTTTCCAATCAAAACAATGACAAAAAAACTGTTATTTTATGAAATAGGCGGAGGCCTAAAATTATTACCTCGCGTATACGCCAAAATGATGATGCTTGATTTATATCTTGTGCTAAAACTCCATCAGTTAACAGGCCACTTTCCATAGCCTGAACAAGGAATGCTTCAAGCTTCTCCCTAGTGATATTGGTGCAAATAGCAGGAATTCGAGACAGAACAGTTTGTCAGCAACACTATTGTTCTTAACGATAATCTCGTGACAGTATGACAAAGAGAAACTTTCAGATCATCAGTTATTAGAGCATCAAATAAATTAATCCCTCTGTCAAAAGTGGCCACAAGGGTTTGGGCAACTAAATTAAGAAAGCAAAGTTTTGTGCTTTCAAGAAGTGGTCCACTATGTTTGAAGGCAGAATTATTTTCCCAAATGGGCGACCACACTTTTTAATGGGGCAGTCTGATATGGAAACGTGAATGGTCAAGAATTCGTGGAGAGAGAGAGAGAGGGAGGTGGGGGCGGAGAAACCACCATCACATACTAGGCACACGACTCAAGAAAAAGTACAAAATTAAGTCAACTTCAAATCCTGAAGACTATACAAGATCACTGAGAGAAAGTAGAATATTAGTTACTTGTCATGAGATTCCATGCTGCCAGTAGTCTCAATCAGAATATAGAAATTGTGCTTAGAGGAAGGTAAAGGATCTCGAAGACCATCTAATTGTTTCAAAACCTGTCAAACAAAAACCAAAAGTATAAGCAATGCATGCATGTAAACCAATAGATATTTTTGCTGCACGGGTAAATTTTGCCTAGAAGTATGTAAAATGAGCCACTTCACTTAGTAAAAAACAAATTATGTCCCCCAACATAAAAAATATTTAAATGGTAACCGTATTGAGTGTGAATTCTTCATACTGTGTTCCATATCAATCATACTGTGTTTTTGTTGGTCTGAATTAGTACGGATTGGAAAATTCATGCTCAAATTACAGTTCATATGTTATTATGTTGATAAGGCATAATTTGTCATTTGCTGTCCTTTTAGGCTTGTTTTGCCTCATCAAAGTTTGTGGCATCATTATCACAGATAGACTTGATGAAGGCAGTATGTGATACGTTAGAAAACAAAGTAGGTATTCACATTTCCACATGTGATACAATGCTAAATTGCTAATTTCCTAATATGAATAATGCAGGTAAATGTTTTAGGTTTCCTCTATAAAATGTTACCAGATCCATAGCATTGATATCCAAAAACTCGAATGCGGAAAGTATTTCCCCAAGCTTCGTCTTAGCTTCCAACAAGATTCTCTACAAGGATCAGAGAACTATGTAAGATGGGTTCTCATAATCACACTTCAGAGTACCATAGTAAAGTGAACTTGACCGCTATCTTTTAGTAGTCATTAAAAAATTTGACACTACAACATACAAGCATACAACTAAGGATGAACAAGAACAGTATACACGAGCTTTCATTTAACACATTTATTTATCAATATAATCCAGAATAATCTGAAAAAACCGGAGTTCCAACATTTTCAAGTAAACCTTGTGTGGTGGTATATTGCAAATTCGAGCTTTACCTGGCAGCTGAGATAATCTTCACAAGCAAGAAAAGCTACGTTTACTGAAGACAACTTTGGAGGCGTAAGTATGGAAACTTTTGTTACAATTCCTAAAGATCCCTCACTCCCTAAAACATTGACACTAGTTAAAGTTTAGCCAAGATCATTTGACAGGTATTGAAAGTATAATAATCCAACAAGATAATCTTCACCTATAAACAAATGCTTCAAGTCATATCCCGTGTTGTCTTTGCGTAAAGTACCAAGCATATCAAGCATAGTACCATTAGCTAAGACAACTTCAAGACCTGAAATGCCAGCCCACAAAAGATATGCTCAAGAAAATGAAGAAGACAGAAGTAGATATTAACAAACATAGTAGAACCTACACATAATAATTGCATTCATCACTTAGTTTTACAATTACTGCACAGAAAGAAACTGGGTCTTTTTATAGTATAAAGAGGAAGATCATATGATTGGAAAAATAACATAAAATGCAAAGGAAATATCCATATTAAACATGGAGAGGCAAGGGTCTAAGAAAGACGGGATGAAATATATGATTTCACGAGAAGGCTTTACAATGGTCTTTTTTGGGGAAGTGAGGTGTGGGTTGAAAATTTAAGCAATCAACTGAATATGTAAGTAAAGATATTCTACTGTTTCTCTGTGTGAAGTGTTATATTTCATAAGTTCCAGCCAGTCTTTTTATAATATACTAGCAGAAGTAAGGATATATTAGGCAGTGCATATTTTGTAAACAAGATACTTTTAGTAAAGATGAAATGAAATCTGCTATGTGCTGAAAATCTGAAATTTTTGCATGAAATTTACTACGTTAAAGACACTACTGATCACTTTCATTCCTAAAATTTTCAGAGATTTGATTAAGACCAAACCAAGATCTAGGACCAGTTAGAACATAGAACCAATATCTTAACCAAGATACTACATGCAAATGATACATTCACCAACACGATCATTTTACTATGAAAAAATGCAAATATGATGGAAAAAAGAAAACAACTCACCAAGAACACTTCCATGAAGTGAACCATACCGGAGAAGGCGCAAGCCCCCAGCATTAGTTGAGACATTTCCCCCAATTTGGCAGCTTCCCTTAGCACCCAAATCCAGTGGCATAATATACCTGAAGAAGAAAAGAACAGGAATAAAAATACAGGAAAAGTACATGAAACAAGCATCAGAAAGTTCAAATGGTAATTAAAAATATGTGAGCGATAGCAACTGTCAATGGAAACAACTCACTAGAAATGCTTTTAACTTTTATAAATGAAAATCCCTTTCCAAAAGTTCTGTCTCACTCTCAGTATATATGAGAGCTGATGAGTTGCTATGCACTGTAGTTGAATTAAATTGTACACGTACTGAAATTTCTAACTGCTTACACGTCAGTACCAAAATTTATTTTCTTCATAATTTGCAACCTAAACAGGCTAAAATATGGAAATCTGCATGTTTCAACCTTTATGCTGTCAGTAAATACTTTCTACATCGGAGCTATAACTTTTTAGGGACCTTTTGAACTTTGCATTATTTCATGTGCTGTTCATGATAAATTCATGATAAATATCATTCATCTTTAATACTCCATTCCTCAATGGAACAACAAAATGACTTAGAACTTCGAAGTTGTACTACCATATAACATAGATGGAATCATCATGGTGTTATACAAGGTGCCAGTCCTTAAAACATGAGCATAATTAATCAAAAAATATATTACCCTTCATTATCGAGAAACGAAATCAAGTTTTCCAGAATGCATCCTGCTTCACATACCAGTATACCGCTAACCTATTTCACAACTGAAAAGGAATCAGCAATTCAAGTGCTAGTCATTAATACCAGAGTTAATTGAGAATATCAGCATTTTTTTTGGTATTCTTGAATCTTCAATATTTTTTAATTTTGTTTTGGGAAGTTACTCTTGGAAGATAAATGGAACCCTAAGAATGAATGATTTAGATAGAACTCTAAAAGTGTAACAATGAAAAGTAATGCAAATATATATAAAGAGAATTATTCTATAGATTCTGAAAATCCAAGGGACTTGGCAGCAAAAAGGGCTTTCTGTATGGTTTAATAAAACGCTGTCCTAGTAAGTATTAAGTAACCAATGCAAATATATGGATATTGTTTACTATGAAAATATGTTACCTTGTCAAAGGAAAGGATATTATTCATAGAGCCAATGTTGATGATCACCTGAAAGGAGAGATATAAAGGGAAGGATGATTATATAAAATAGTCAAAATATGAGGGAACCATAAAAGGTCTACTCTTAAATGTCAAAGAGAGAAGATATTTTGTCGTTATCCTTAGGTGTTAGTCTGTCAATGTGGTTTAAGTGGGCATGAACCTCAACAATTCGAGCTTGTACCTCATCATACACTGGGATGCTACCTCCCACAAGACCTGTATTTCCACCTTGGGGTACAACAGCTAGACATCTGGAATTACAGTAAGCAAGGATCTGAGAAACCTATAGAGGGAAGGAAGAACAACAGTTATAGCAGTAAAGAAGGAAAAATCAACTTTCCCTGCTAATTAGAAAGCAAATAGGAGAACCCAGAGTGCACGAAAGGGATCTTTGTTCATCTGCAAGGTGTATTTGCTACAGAAAGAACGTAAAGCTTACACTAAAATATTTTGATCATCAAAAACATAATTTTTTCTTTCTACTGCCTCAAACGGTACATGGGTGTCTGACTCAATGGTGCAGATCTTCTGACTAATGTACAAGAACTATCTCTTCAGGAATTATATCTAGCAGCTGGCCAAACTACAACACAATCAGTAGAGTCAAGCCCAGCGCCTTAATTCCCGAGGGCTTTAGGAGGAGGAAAAAATATTAAGCAAGAAAATTAAAAAATGTATTAACCAAGGGATAACCACAAAGAGCCAAGTCAAGGTTCGCTTGACTGAAAACGTCATAGACTTTGGGCCTACTGAATAGCAAACATTATAATTATATTCTTTCAATAAAAATCACTATAAAGGAAGGGTAAAAAGTTCGGTAGTTGAATGAAGACATTAACCTCCTGGACGCTTCGAGGTTGTAACATAAGCTTACTTGAGCCTTTGTACTTCCGCATCCAATCTGTGTTTGCATCATCCAGCTTTTCCTCATCCTGAATCACACCCCTATCACCTAACAGCTTTTTGAAATAGCTTATATCATCAGAGTTTAATGTAGCAAAAGACTCGCTTCTCTCTGGTTTCGAGACAATTGATGCAAAATTTCTGGGATGTGTTCGAAGACCATCACTCCGAAATTTAGTTAAGCAAACTAGATTACCAACACCAGAACCCCTTAAAGAGAAAACATGTTTCGACATAATTTCTTGGTGAAAGCAACCATCTTGCATTAGCTCACAAGTCCGAAGAGTTGTGTAACCATGACCTGTCATCAAACACAACGCCGATCAGCAAATGATACGAAAGAAATCAGATCAATCTTATAAAGAGAGCAGTTTCCGATTTTTTTACACATTGCTCAAGAAGTCCTACCAATTAACCAATTATCACACTAGATAAAAAAATCACCTGATGCAATTTACCTATATTAGGAAAAAGGAAAAAACAAAAATCAATCAAACAAACTATACAAATACACGATCCTCGTGTTTGATGTGTCCTGCCACTCCAAGTCATTTTTCAGTTGGTCATCAAATATAAGTAAGTTCAACACGAAACACATGCACTGTGTGTGTCAAAAACACTACGAAATTGAAGCCACTTCATCGCATGCATCCATCTGGTCGCAGTGTTTCCAAGTCAGATCCCTTTATAAATTCTTAACTTATCAAAGCATTTTTAAAGTGAAAAACAGAAGTTGATTACACAATTCCCCATTTAAAGTGAAAAACAGAAGTTGGAGCGGCAGATATCTCTCTACTCATTCTACAATTTGCATTATTCTAAAAAAATGTGAACAGTTAACTACGTTGAAATGATTTTGACGATAAATCCAAAGGTACCTGAGCTCGAAGGGCGGAATGAACCAAGGTTCCTCGAGGTATGTCTGAGTAGACGAGCCGCTGCTGCAAAATTCTTCATCGAATCATAAAAAACGAGATAAATTGTGATGCCGATGATCAATCGAAAGTTCTGCGAATAGAAATCTCACGAATTACGCAGTGTGCCTTAACGAGTTATATACTGTCTTTGCTTCTTATCCTTTAAATTTAATTTTCGAAATATAAATTTATTTTATACTCCATTGTAAGTTTTTATTTTGAAAATGCTATTTTATAAATATGTTAGTGGAATGTGCTAATAAGAAAATTGTGTGTCAAATTTAATAGAATGTCGGAAGTAGATAATAAAATAAAATGTTTCAAAAGACAAAATTACACATTATCTACTGAATGAGGTAATTATTTTATATTTTGAAAATAATTAGAAGTAGCAAAAAATTTAATACAGAAAAATAAAAGTTTAAACGAATTGTCTCTCTTTATCTTTAAAATCAAACATAATTTAAATTATAGTCTCACATAAATTTGTAAATAAATGAAAGTAAATAAGATATAACTGAGTTATCTTTGAATAGGGGTCTCTATTCAGGTCGAGTCGGTACTCTACCTGAAATTTTCGGGTACCCAAACCCAAAAATTCTAACTTTTTCATACGCGAACCCGAATCCGAATCCGAAAAATATTTCGGGTAGGGTATTCGGGTACCCAAAATTACCCGATTTAATTAAAAAAATTCTCCTTTTCGGATATTTATCGAATTTTATTGGGTAATTTTAAAAAATTCAAATATTTAGAGTATTAAAATATTTTAAATTATAAATTAAAGATATAATATTATATAAATAATAATAAAAAATAAAAAAATTCGGGTTTCGGGTAATACTCGATCGGATATCGGGTATTACCCGAAAACCCTATAATATCAATACCCGATCCCGACCCGAAAACCCGAAAATCGAGTATTCGAGTACCCAAACCCGATCGGATATCAGGTATTACCCGAAATACCCAATACCCGATTTCCGAATAGACACCCCTATTGTCTGTCAAAACAAACACAGCCCTAAATTATAATGTCCGATTAATAAAGAAAGGATGAGAATATACCGAGCTGTTTAGATAAGCTTGTCTTCAACTTTAAATTTAAGTAATTAGCTACACTAATCATACACGCCTCCCTACAAACCCAACTTAATTCTAATATAAATACTAGTAATTAATTAATTCATTCATTCAAATATATGAAAATGAAGATAGGAATTAGACTTTACACAATTTCCAACTAATTTGAACTACATGAACAACAAGTAACGAATCTCGGAATGACATAAATGGACACAATGTCATGCTCAAAACAAAAAGTGTTAATAGGTAAATTTACCCACTATTCAAAAAATTGATGTAGAAAATACCCAATTGAAAATGTACATATGAAAAATACCCACTTTATTGATTAGTGGGCTAGATTCTCTATCATTTCATCTTTTACGAGACAAAAATTGGTAGGTGAGTTTGTTATAATTCAAATCATTCGATCATTATTACATTTCACACTCCTATAACTTTACAAATATGAGAAAAAATTAATAAAAATTAGGCAAAAACAGTAAAAAAAAATAACTAATATGCATCTACACATTCATATATCACAGTAAATGCTATACATTGAGCAAAAATAAGATATAATTACATATTTGCAGTCACAAAAATATGAGGGTAATTATGTGCTAAATACCGCCCAGAAGAATAATGCGGCGCGCATCTACCGCGGACAATTCACACGTGCGGTAGATGCTCCTAGTTGGGCGGTATTAATATAGTAAGCTTCTTATTGATGTTCTAACATATATTATATAAATAACGCACATAAGTAAATGACATATTAAAATACCGTGAGTGAGTTTTGAAGGTAGCGATAGATATTCTAATTAGTGCGGTATGAACATAATTAACCAGATATGATTTTTATGACTCCAAAAATGTATATAGAAGCGTGTATACCTGAATTTTTTGCGGTATTTGGAGAGCGGCGGCGGCGAGCTCGAGCACAAAGAGAGAGGTGGTGGCGGCGCTGCAATGGAGAAAATAGATAGAGCCGTAGAGTTGGTGGCGGCTACGGTACTGGAGATGTTGGGAAAGAAGAGAGAATGAGTGGTGAAGAGAGAATGGGTGGTGATGGTGGTGGAGGTGGTGGTGGTGTGCGCTGGAGAATTAATGGCGTGGAGGTGATGGTGGTGGGAGGAAGAGAAGAGAGAGAAGAGATGGTAGATGTTAGGAAGATATAATATGCAAATATCGTTCCAAATAAAGCAATGAAAGGTGCGGTAGTTAAGGAGAATGGAAGGTGCGGTAGTTTGGGGGAGATGCGGTAGTTTGGGGGAGGGGAAAGAAGGAGGCGGGCGGTACTTAATTTGGGAGGGGGGCGGTAGTTTGGGGGAGGGGATTGGGGGAAGGAGGGGAGAGAAGGAGGCGGGCGGTAGTTTGAGGGAGGGGAGAGAAGGAGTTGTGTGGGAATCTGTGCTTGGTCCCACTTTAGTCAAAAAGATAGGGTGAATTTTGAAAAAATAAGTATTTTCTTAATGTGTATTTAAACTTGGATATTTTCTTATGGTGTGTTTTGATAACCGGGTATTATTCATTTTCTCCCAAACAAAAAAAAGTTAATATCTGCCGTAATAGAAAGAATCTCGTCCATCAGTACTACAAGTGAAGCAAATAATTGGAACTTTTGCTACCGTCACCTTTTCGACATAATATTGAAGGATGGTCTTAAGAGTTTAGACAACGTCGTTTTACCAACAAAACGATGTAATTTTCATTATAATCATTAAATTGTTTAAATCGTAAAAGAATACATATTGAAATAAACGTGAGGTTGCTAAGTTGCTTGCCTCTAACAATTAACTAAAAACCAAATTATGTGTCTAAAAATGGAAAGGGAAGTTGGGCTTTCAGTTATTATTCATATAGTTTTTGTAAAACAGGCCCAATTTAGTTTGAATCTAAAATTCCTTGTCTTAGGGCCAATTTGAATCCAATGTGAGAGAGGTAGCAGAACTAATGAAGAAGTAAATTCGCAATTTGTTGTATATATTTATTAGTTATAATTCATCCTTTAAGAATGAGCAAGTTGGTTATAATTCAAACTGAATATATATAAGTAATATAAAATAATAAATATATATTAATATATACTAAATAATAATATATATATTATTTTTTTCGATATATGTCATGATACAATATATGATGGTATATTTCGGTATTTGAAAAAATCATATATTTATCTTATCGAAAAATTTGGTACGAGATCATCAATTACCAAAAATTTTAACATGCCTTATATTTGATACTCCCTCCATCTACCAAAATAGTTTACGGTTTGACCCGACACGTGTTTTAATATTGTGTTTCGACTTTAATGGAAATATGTAGTGAGTGGAGTTAGGGTCTCACTTTATATATAGTTTTAAATTGATTGTGAATAATTAGTGGAGTTTGAGTCTTATTTAAAGTATTATTTTAAATTGAGTTGTGTGTAGTAGATGTGGTGGGTCCACTTACTATAAAAGGAAAGTTTCAAATGTAAATTATTTTTATGGACATTCTAAAATGGCAAAACGTAAATCATTTTATTGAACGGAGAAAGTATATATCATGAATATACCTTATATTATGGTGATATGTTTGATATTAGATACAATATATTCATGATTTAGTCTTACATTAATTATTATCGATTGTTTAGTTAGATGAATGTGGTCCGTAATTTAATTATGAGATTATCGCATATATGATTAGTCATAATTTGTTTACTACATGAGTAAAATAATCTCAATTAATATCGGGACGAGTCAATAGGGTGAATAGAACTGCACGTGTGCAGTGTATAGGTCTCAGACCCATGCCTACTTCACCACCCCCAAAGCAACAATACTCTTTTTCTCTTCTTTTATTTTCTATTTTCATTAACTACTCTAAACACATTGGAATATACACAACTTTTGATATGAATTACACCCTCTGTCCCACTAAATTATACCCATTTGTATTAAAATAATACACTTATCTACTTTTCAAATGGGTCTAATTTAGTAGGACGGAGGAAGTAAATATTATTAGCCGCCACACATTGTTTACAATTTTCTTGTAATTTTTATGTTACCTTTTACTACCTCCGTCCCACCAATAACGACCCATTTGATTAAAATAATATACTCATCTACTTTATAAATGGGTCGTTATTGGTGGGACTTATAAATGGGTCGTTATTGGTGGGACGGAGGGACTGATAGTTATGAAATCGTGATTACATTAGATAAGCCATAATTTTCTATGCAAAGTTTTGAATTGATAACGTAGAAGACAAGTAAATTAAATGTATTCTGACATTAATTATTGGGATATGATAATTAATGTCTGTTGCCTGCAAAGGACTGTTGTGTATATAAGAGTTTGTTAATTTGTTACCTTGTTTATCACTTTTTGCTATAAAAAGAAATATGTATCTTGAGAATAACATTTAAATTATATTATAGTAATTAAACAATTTATATTTTGATATACTCGATCAGCCACAATTATTATTTTGCCTTTCTTTCTATTTTCTAATGTGGATATTAATATTGTTTCAATTTAAAAAGCTTTCGGATATGCATAGAGGCATGCAATAATGTACAATATAATTTGATTGTGTGGAATTATAATGTGCTAAAGTTTAAATGATATATGGAAATGGAATACTTCCAACATATTATATATACAACAATATAATATATTCATGAGTTGATAGTATATTATAATTTCTTGTTCTTTTTATTACAATCAACATTTGGTAATATATTACTCGCTTCAACTTTCCCCCACCAAGTCCCAAGCCCCTGGTAACTACTGTGTGTGTTATACAAACACACACGCATATATACACATATATTATCATATAAAGAAGCAATCTTTATAAGAATTAGCAGAGGCCCAGAAAATATTCGTGAGTTTCTTGAAATCATTTGCAAAAAAAAAAGCTGAGAGAAGATGGAGTTCTTGGGTCTGGAGAGCTGGGTTTTGATGGCGATTTCGGTGTGTGTAGTGTGTGTGTGTAGAGTGTGGATGATGAAGAAGATAGAGGAAAAGGGTGTGGAGAGAGAGGAAGAGCGTTTTGTGGTTCCTCGAGGGAGTTGGGGGTGGCCATTGATAGGGGAAACTCTCGAGTTTATTGCATCTGGTTACACCTCCAAGCCTGTCACCTTCATGGAAAAGCGCAAATCTTTGTAAGAAACTATTGTTTTTCTCTCTGAACTTGTCTTTGCCTTGTGTGGATTTTGCTGCACACAACTGTGTGTGTATCACACCCTCATGTGTTCGTGTTTAATGGTGATGGATGAACACATTGAACACACACTCAAAAAGTGTAGGACTGTGTGTTTTATTCTTTTTTTCATCTCTCTATTTGCTTTGTTATCTTTTAGTTTCTGGAAAGTTAAGTTTAGACTGAAACTTGTTAAGGAGAAGCTGGTAAAGTTCCACCTTTTTTATCTTTTGGGTGGGAGCAAAGGGAAACTAGAGATACATCAATAATTATGATATGATTATTAGAGAATTTGAATGAGTGATTTGATTTCATATTTGTAGTTTTTCCTTTTCTTTTTCTTCAATCAGTTCTTGAATTTGGTTTATACCGAAGAATTGTTGTATTTTTCAATCTGTTGATGAATCGTAGACTTCAATGAAATGCTTGGTCAAAGGATTTGCATACTAATCTAGAGAATCCATGATCTAAAATGAGACAAAAATCATCCCCTTTTTGGAAAAAATAGAAAGAAAAATAAAATAAGATCATGAAGGATAATTCATCTTTAAAATGGGAAAACTTGAAAAGGTTCCTCTGCATTATCCATATTGAAATGATTTCTAAAGATAGGAATTTTTTTTCTATAGATGGTTGAATAATATCCACAATGTTATAGAGAGAACAAATTGTTCTTTTTCTATTTTTCATTCTTAGTTTTGTTTGATTATTTTGCAAGACTTGACTCGGCTCCGATGACCCCGACCCCCCACTGCGACCTTCATCTATGTTCTTCTTCTGCCAAACCAGTCTCGATTCGATATCTTGACGGGCCCGCATAAAAATTTGTTAATTTACTAGTTGACACTATGTAAAGCCCATGTTCAAACATGTTTTTAAGATAAAATGGATGACCATCTGCTGTTGCTTTCTGTTTTGATGTTTAAAATACTTGCCATAACGTTTAATTTGGATGCATTTATCTTTAATTCTATAAGTATAGTAGTTTAAGCTGACCTAGTATATATGGATCCGTTCGAGCTAAATTGAATTAGTATGGTATTCGGAGCTTATCATGTGCTTATGTTGGTAAAAGAAGATATTCTTGAATGTTGTTAAGAGATCATAAACAAAATTTCCTTGGTGGTTCATACTTGAAACGTTGCATATCAATGAATCAATTCATTAGTCGGAGCCTATTATGTTCATATATTGATTCTCTTGAAAAGTTGTTAAGTTCATAAACGATGTTCATAAATTTTGATATCATTCATCTCTCGACTTGTTATACGTGTGTTATAAGGTATGGAGATGTTTTTAGAACACACATTCTAGGGAAGGTCATCGTTGTTTCGACTGATCCGGATGTGAGCAAAATGATCTTGCAAAACCACGGGAATGCCTTCATGCCTTGTTATCCAAAATCTATTACCAAACTCCTCGGAAAATTCTCGATACTCCAAATGAGCGGTGCCTTGCACAAGAGGTTGCATGCTCTGATCGGAGTTTTCCTCAAATCAAGCCAACTCAAGGACAGGATCACTAAAGATATTGAGAAAATTGTTCTCTTCTCTCTGTCTTCTTGGATGGACAAAAGTGGCCTAGTTTACATTCAAAATGAAACCAAAAAGGTCCGTCTTTTAACTGTCTTATCTATCTGCAATTCGACTAACTGAAACAAGATTTTTTCTCTTTTTTTCCCTCAAAATATTGGCAGATTACATTTGAAATTCTTGTGAGGGTGCTAATGAGCATTGGTCCAGGTGAGGAGATGGAGTGTTTAAAGAGAGAATTCGAAGAATTTATCAAAGGCCTGATTTGCTTACCCATTAATCTCCCCGGGACGAGACTCTACAAGTCTTTGAAGGTAATAACAGTTCTGGAGTTTGCTTTTGCATATAATCACCACAAATCTTTTTACAAACGTTCTTTTTGAACAGGCGAAGAAGAGACTTCTGAAAATAGTTGACAAAATTGTAGAGTCGAGAAAAATGGCCATGGAAAATAACAAAGAAAAGGGGCTGCCAAATGATGCAGTTGACGTGCTACTACGCAACAGTGAGGAGTCGGACGGGATCCAGCAACACCGACTCCCTCTCGACTTTATCAGCGGGAATATCATTGAAATGATGATTCCTGGAGAAGAGACTGTGCCCACAACCATGACTCTAGCAGTTAAATTCCTCATTGACAACCCTGTCGCCTTAGCCCATTTGGTGGTACGTATAAGTTATAACAATAGTATTAAATTTAAAAAATTTGAAGGTTATGATTAGCTAATAAATTTAATAACATAATCTTCTATCTTTATGTTTGAGATTCCTTATAGAAAAATAATACATAATGATATTTAAGTATTCGTAAATTATGTCTTGTCAACATACTGCTATGAGCTTTCTTGAGACAGGAAAATGATTATCCTTTACTAGAATATACCTTAGCTTTTCGTTTTAACTTTACCTATATGGAAATCAATGTGTAGAAACTATGTTCCGTCCTCGTTCTTTTTTCCAAGTGTTGCTAAGAAAAAGTTCATGTATCTACATACGATTATACACATAGCACTATAATTAGCATTTGGAATATGATAAATGTTTTTAGCTGATAACAGTCAATCAATTTAACAAGTTTCAAATATTACATGCATTTTTCTTTTAGGTTTGCAACATTTAGGGATGGGTACATCCTACTTTTCATACAGTACAATTTCAATTGTTCGTGTTCGACGTCTTTGCACAAATCAAACTGTTGGGGATCAGGACCCCTTGAATGAAGTGGGGCAACTAGTCCATGATTGTGAGAATCATTTCAAGTTGTTACATTATTTTCTTGGTGAACGTATACGTTCACGTGAGCGATGGCAACATGTGTTTCCCACATGTTTCATGAATGATGCCATGCTGCAAGTTTTTGAATCTTTTGAACTGAGAAAAATCGAGAAAATTAAGCTCAATTGAAATTATTGTTCTCGTGTTACCTAAAGTCTAAAGAATCGGTTATCATAGAGCTTTAATTGGATGTTTTTTTGCAACTTGCACGTAGACTTTGTTCGCTGTTGCAGTCTTATGCTCTATTATATGTATTTGAATGATCGAGGTTAAAATATGATATCTATGTCCTAATTGCAGGAGGAAAACATGGAACTCAAAAGGAGAAAAGTGGAATTAAGCGAAGAGTACTCTTGGACTGATTATATGTCATTGCCATTCACTCAAAAAGTAAGTTTCCCTCTAATAATTTGGAATCATGTTTTTCAACCTAATTTACACAAGTCCTGTATATTGGTATATTTTCACTCTTAGTAAATTTCACCCAATTTGTTTTCTTGCTAGGTTATCAATGAAACACTAAGACTAGCAAATATAATCAATGCAGTGTGGAGAAAGGCTCTCAAGGATGTAAAAATAAAAGGTTAGCTTAATAATTTCGATTAATAATTCATGTTTAACTTCTAAATCCTTTTCGGGTCGTAATTGTTTTTTTAGGCTACTTGATACCGAAAGGGTGGTGCGTATTGGCGTCCTTCAGCTCCGTTCACATGGACGAGACGAATTATGAGAATCCTTACGAATTCAATCCATGGAGATGGAAGGTGAGATTATTCATGATCGTCTATGTCTTTGTAGATCTGCATGTGAGCATCACATTTAAAGAAAACCTCTCATGTAAAATGTAACATAGATTGATTAAACATGTAACCTCATTTCACTTTTTCTAGTTTATTAAATTCTGAGAAGTCCTTTACAACAGAATATAGGATCTGCTGTAAATAGCAACATCTTCACACCATTTGGTGGAGGGCAAAGGCTATGTCCGGGACTAGAACTTGCACGCCTCGAAGTCTCGATTTTTCTCCATCATCTTGTCACGACATACCGGTAAATAAGTATAGTTCAAGAAGAAGAAAAAAAAACGTTGAGATAACATAAATGCCCTTCATTAATTCGAGCTTTCGTTAGCATTGTCAATAATAATGTTTGGTAAAATGAGCTAGCTATCTCTCCTTTCTATCCCTTCCAGATTGTCTGCAGAGAAGGACGAGATCATCTACTTTCCTACGGTGAGAATGAAGAGGAAGCTTCCCGTCACGGTCACGCCCCTTGAGCAATGAATTTCAACTGACAGAATTCGGTTCAAGACCCGTTACGTTCGCCTCCAAACACCTTAAATGCTTTTAGGTAAGAGTCGACAAATGTAATCTTTTAGACGCGTGTGAGCTATGAAAATATTGATAGCTACACCAAACATGGGAACATACTGCATGCACAAATGCATTATAGGGTTAGTCGAAGTGTCATTGTCTTGAGAAACGAAGGAGACGTCACAGTCCGTGGTAAGACAAAATACAAGTGGAGAGAGTGATGGGACTCTTCGTCTTCTTCTCTCCATTGTTGATGTTCTTTCCCCTCTTAACACTTTTTCTCTTTTTCTTTTCTTTTTCTTTTGTATTTGCATGTGTGGTTTTCTTGTTGGATAAGAACATACGCGGTTGATAGTTAATCACAACTAGAAAAAAGAGGTGCAAGTTGGTCCACTCCCACCCATCTTGTATGTTTTTATCGTCACTCCTTCAATAATGTATTTTCAATTTTTTTTATTGAGTTTGACAGCCGTAGAATAGTAAAATATAGAGACATATTTGAGAAGAGAATAGTAGAATATTATTCAGTATATTAATATACAAGAGAACCTACATCTATTTATAGGGAAAACTAGAAAACGAGGGTTCCTCAATATAAGGAAACTAGGGTAACAATATATAAGGAAAATACAAACATAATAATAATACTAAAATATTCTAATATTATAACACTACCCCTCAAGTTGAAGCATATATATCGATTATTTTCAGCTTGGCACAAAGTTTCGAGAAACGATTCCCTCCCAACGATTTAGTGAATATATCAGCAATTTGGTTGGTAGAGGAAGTAAAAGGAGTAGCAATAGTTTGATTCAATACACACTCGCGAATGAAGTGGCAGTCAACCTCAATATGTTTAGTTAAATGTCTCATGAAATACCAGATTATTGGCAATGTAGATAGCTGTCTGATTATCACAGTACATAGTTAAAGGTTCATTGTAAGTGAACCCTAACTCTTCTAGCAGATTCTTCACTCCCATCAGTTCGTTAGCAGTGTGAGCCATAGCCCTGTACTCAGCCTTTGAGCCTGCATAATCAGCATTAGAGTATCCTTCAATCTTTAGATGACCATTCTTCTTAAACAACAATCATTTTCCTAGAGATTTCTTGATATATTGAAAAATACGAATAGCAGCATCCCAATGAACTTTCTTGGGCTTATCCAAGAAACGACTCACTAAACCATAAACCAACATCAAAGGAAATATCAGGTCGTGTTACGGTCAAGTAAATTAGTTTCCCCACAAGTCGTCTATACTTAGCTTTGTCGTCTAAGTAATCTCCACTATCATCCCAAACACTCGGATCAACATCAATAGGAGTGTCAGTTGGTTTCGTTCCAAGCAATCCAGTTTCTTTGAGCAAATCTGTAGCATACTTCTGTTGAGATAGAGAAACTCCCGACTTGCTTTGAGCAATTTCAATTCCCAAAAAATACTTCGGACGTCCCATATCCTTAATAACAAAATGTTGTTGCATGTATCTCTTAGTCTCATCAATTCCCTGCACATCACTGCCAGATACAAGTATATCATCAACATATATAATGACAATAACAATTCCAGATGCTCGACGTCGCACAAAAATAGAGTGATCTGACTTGCACTGTTTAAACCCAATATTTTCGAGAACACTACTAAATTTATCAAACCAAGCTTTTGGACTTTGTTTAAGACCATATATTGTCTTCTTTAAGCAACACACCTTAGTAGCGTCCCCCCTGAGCAACATACCCTGAAGGTTGCTCCATAAAAACAGGAGGACTCAGATCACCATAGAGAAATACATTCTTCACATCAAGCTGATAAATAGACCAAGAAAGATTAACAGCCAATGAGAACAAAATCCGAATAGAATTCATACGAGCAGTGGGCGAGAGAATGTCTCAAAGTAGTCAATACCATAAGTTTGAGTGTATCCTTTAGCCACAAGACGAGCTTTGTAGCAATCTATAGTTCCATCAGCAAGAAACTTTATAGTGAACACCCATCGACAAGCTACAACATCTGCAGAAGAAGGTGCTGACACTAGATCCCATGTACCACGACTTAGAAGAGCATTCATCTCTTCATCCATAGCAGCCCGCCAACGAGGGTGTTTGAGTGTCTCATGATAAGAAGTTGGAATAACTGTAGACTCAAGGGAAAGAGCAAATGCATGAAAAGGACTCAATCGAGCAAAAGATATATGATTAGAGATAGAGTGTTTAGTGGTACAACTACGTGTACCTTCACGAAGTGCTACAGGTAATTCATCATTTTCAGTATATTAATATACAAGAGAACCTATATCTATTTATAGGGAAAATTAGAAAATTAGGATTTCTCAGTATAAGGAAAATACAAACATAATAATAATACTAATATATAATTTGATTTAATTTTTCTGTTTCATTGATAACTCACTTGTGTATATTACCAAAATTACAAATACCGACAAGAAATGGTTTATTGGTTTAAATTTTCTCTTGCATTCGTGTTTCACTTGGCTAAATACATGTGGTGAGCAATGAACCTTGGAAAACCAGATGTGACAATTTAAGTGTAAATTGAAAATTTTATACCTTTTCAACTAAATATATTCACTTTTTTTTTTATTTATTTTAAAGGTCCGCGGCTAAACAGCTTGGGTTCTAATTTGCATACAAATAACATAAGGAACCCATCAAAATGTTCAATCTTTTAGAAAGAAAAAATTAAAAAGAACCTTAAAGAAAGAGCCAAAAGGAACCATAACAGTTCAAAACTTAAAACTTTCATCTACCAAAAGGGAATGGTGCTTTCATATGCAAAATGCAGCAGCCTTTATATCCAGGGGTACAAATAGATAAATCAACTCTTAGCTGATTGCTTCTTCTCCTCTTCGATTCGTTTGAGCTCAACTAATCTTTCTGCCCAAGCTCTCTCTCTTGCAACTGCAGCCATCTTACGCTCCACTCTCTGCGTTAGCTTTTTCTTCTTGGCCTCTTGCACCTGAGCTCTGCGTATCTTTCTTTCCGACTGCCCACGAAATATATTCTCAGTCCTCATGAAGATGATTCAGAAATTTAAAGGTAACAAGAGCGAGAAATATGTTCGTCTACTACCTAATAAAGTAGCGGAGAGAAACAGATCTCAAGATCATTAACAGATCAAATGAAAATATTAGACAATATCTAACCTGACTACAATTTAGCCTAGACAGTGAATCCAATGAAACACAATTAAAAATGTCGTCAGGAGCACCAAGATACTCAAACATCCAATCTGCACTCAGATTCTCAATATGTAATGGGTGCTAGTTGTCTATTTTGGGGCTGAAAACAAATTCATAAGATGTCGGTCCATAATGAATACGAATTACTCATGTGCCCTCTCTCTTAGAAAGACTCGTATAAGCAATTGGGAATTTGGTTTCCAAGAGTAGGAAACCAGAATCTAAATCCCAACTAATCTTATAACTATCCTCAAAACGAGTTGCATTGAAGCACAATTACAGACGAAAGCACTTGCCTTGCTGAAAACCCTTCTCCACGAGTTTAAATTCACACAACACAAGCTATTAAGCTCAACAGTGGCGGATCCAAAAAATAAAGCTGTGAGGTGCTGAAATTTCTAAATTTCGGGCTCTAATAATTCAAAAAGGATAGTTTTCCTAATTCGATTTGACAACATTGAATTTTGTGTTATGATGATATAATCAAAGCGAGGAGAAGTTGTTAAAAATTTATACAAATTTCACAAAATATATTTATATCAGAAGAAAATAGATAGGGGGTTTGAGGAGGGGACTGAATCCCACACCGGACACCCGCAAGATCTGACCCTGAAGCTCAACTTAATAAGATAAAAGCTCGTGACATAATCAAGTTAAAAAAGGATCATAAATGACTGTAGAAGAAGTAACTCGGATTTAGAATAACTTTAATAGACTGATGAGAGAATACAACTTTTTTCTAGTACCCCTACATACGAGAGCTAATACATATAATCGGTACTGTCATACTGTGAAGGATGATTTTGAGTAATATCAAATGCTAAACTCGTACTAAATTTAAACTGAACCCCAATGCTCTCAAGTTTAGTTTCAGTTCTCAGCTCAGCAAAAGTTGCAACTGTAACAGCTCATGCAATTGGATTTCAAAAAGAAGCTGTCTTTGATAAGTGATAACACGTGATCACTCAATCATTAGGTGCCTAATTAAATTATGGTAGAAGAAATCAACTAAGCACACATCCAAATACACTTGAAACGCAATTCTCATCTGTACAACTACAAGCTCAAGTCCTAAACTTACTAGAGATAAACAAGTTGTAAATGTGAGGCTCAGTTAATGTGATCAAGCACAATGTGAACCAAAATTGACCCAAGAAGACAAATGAATCAATTCCCAACACAGCCAACAAATAGAAATACGACGATCAAAGCTCAAAACAAATCAAAATGGAAGGACCAAACGTGCCAATGAATCACCTTTACATGCAATCAACATTTAGAAAGACTACCTTTACAAATGCACGATGTTGCCTGATTCTCTTCTTCTCATTCCTTCTCTTGACGCTTCCCTGGTTCGGCTGGTTAGGAATTATAGTTTCCCCAGGCACACATTTCACCCATGCGTACGGACCTAAAACCACATTTCCCACGATGAATTACTTATCAGTTTCGATTCTCATCAGCTAAAGAAGCAACATAAATTTCAAAGGATTCCTAAAAATGCAGTATCCGAAAACCCTAAACCCTAAAGTCTCCCGAACCTGGGGGTTTCAAGCTTGTTCTTTTGCGGCGCGGCTTGTCTATGGGCCTACGCTTCGGGTACCTGGTGTCAGTGAGGCTGTGGAAGGCGCTGTGAGGAGGAATCCACGGAATGTCGCGGCGGAGGGGGGCGAAGGGGTGGCGGAGCTGCGGCGGAGGGGCTGTGGATAATGTCCTTGCAGCTGGCGATAAATGGGAGGCGGGTGAAAGGATTCTGGATAGGGGTCGAATCATGGATCTTAGGGCTCCGAAACCCATGGCTATGGCGGAATGGTGCAGTGATTTCTGTGTTTAGTGTGAGAAAATGGCGTATCGACGGCTTCGGATTTGGTCTTTGAGAATGGCGTATCAAAGAGTAAACGACGACGTATAATTCGCTAAGCAGTATTTAGTTACTCAATACACTAAAACATTACACACGTTTGTAACTTTCTTTTTTTATTTTATTCACATAAAATTGACATAAAATTGACATAAGGTAATAGGTAAAATTACCCACTTTTATAAAATAAAAATAAAAAATACTCACTTAAAAATAAAAGATAAAAAATAGCCACTTTTTACAAAATTCATCATGTGATCATGTTATTTTTACAATAACATGATGAATTTCATCATGTGATTATGTTATTCAAGTTATTTTAAATTTGAATAACATGAACACATGATCAATTTCATCATGCTGTTGTAAAAAGTGGATATTTTTTATCTTTTATTTTTAAGTGGGTATTTTTTATTTTTTACTTATCAAAATGAGTATTTTAGCATTTACCCCTAATAATAATCAAAGAAAAACCATAAGAACTTTAGTATTTGATTGCAAACTTCAAAACTTTGTATAGTAATAACTGCAAAATGGGAAATAATTTGTAGTAGAACTAGAAATAAGAAATGCAGAAGATTGCCCCCTGTTCAATAATTCAGCAGGAGAGAGATATCATCAACACTAGAATATTATTAGCTAGTGCTAAATCAAACCCTTAAAAGTCAAAACATTCTTCAGTGACACTGCACTTAGCCACTCCCTTAACTTGATCATGAAAATAAACCCCACCTTCATTAAACAGAGACAGCAAATGCAAAAGATCATCATGGGACAGTTTTGAAGGCCTCTTGTCCATATAACCACTACATTCCAAAATGCTCATGATTCTCCCCTTCAAAGAGTTCATCCCGTCTCCCATCTCCACACACGGTTGAGAGATTCCCTCGTCGCTTTCACACTCGCTGTCTCCTTCACCATCAAGATCATTACCATCTCGATAAAACCCTTCAACTCTACACAATTTCATCAGCTCTATCAGTTTCCTCTTCTGCTTGAACGTTGCACCTAGCGTCTTGTTCTTGTTGTTGAAGCATGTTCTTGTGAATGCACACCATTCTTCAAGATTCACATCCGGCATCTCTGCTTTCGGATAGATTTTCACCACGGAGGAATCTACTTTCGGGCATGGCACAAAATCCCTTTTGCTCACATCCATTATAAACTCAACTTCTGCAATGAGCTTCATGTTCACAGCCAGCCTGTTGTACTCTGAGTCACCAGGTTTCGCTAGTAGCCTCCGTGCAAATTCTTTCTGAAGCAACAGCGTCGCGCTTCTGAATGGATTTGTAGCTGCCCCATAAACCAGTTTAGCTATCAGAGGCGAGGATATGTTGTAAGGAATGTTGGCTACAACAAGATTGAATTGTGGAAACTCAGTTTTCAATGCATCATCATTGATGATCTGCAAAATAAGTTACACACACATTTCAGATATACAAAAATTAAATACAAAAGAAGAAATATGTAAACATATTGTTGTGTTGGATGATACAAAGAGGCATGTAAGAAAATTGTTCTTGATTTCTTACCAGCTTGCAGCTTCCGACACAAGGCTCAAGAACAATTCTCTCTGGCATTTTGTCAAACAACTTAAATGCATAATACAGAACAATGAAGCTTTACTCTTCTATTCATATTAAATTAAACTGCTTTTCATTTAAGCTACATCTCTAATCATGTAACCTTCTCCAAACACAACTCACTGCATATAACATAAATCATAAGACCTTCTTCAAAGATACTAACTGGCCAACACACAATTGACAAAAAGAAAAAAGAAAAAAAAATATATCATCATACTCATTAACCGAACAAAGCGGAAAATGAAGAGACCTTTCTTCAACCCCATTACGTGCAGAAAGCAGAAATTCATAAAATCTCACGTTCAGGCGTTCCTCCACCCCTCCGGCGGCGGCGCGTTTCCGCAGAATTTCAACCATGCGATTGTCGATCTCAACGGCGACGACATTGTTGGCAGCTTCGAGCAGCTTGAGCGTGAGATTCCCGGTGCCCGGCCCGATTTCAAGCACAGTATCCTCGGATTTTATTTCAGAAACTCGGACGATCGAGTCCAGCACTCTGGGATTGGTAAGGAGATGCTGCCCCCTACTCTTGAACAGCTGTATTTTCCCTTCTTGACCGCCGTGATTTTCCGGCTTGCTTTTCCTGCCGGCGTCGCCGTAGCCATGGCCGGACTTGGTCTGAATGCAGCGTTGGAGAAAATAAGAGTAAAATCTAAGATTGTGGGAAAGAGTTTCCCGCCTATGCATCATTTCATATTATTTCTCATATTCTATGAAATATGTTCACTCATAAGTAGCGCTCCAAACGAGCCGAGCTACTCGGTACTTGCTCGGTGCTCGATTCGGTAAAAGTTCGTTCAAGTTCGAACTCGTTAACAAACGAGCCGAACTCGAGTAGTATGATATTCGACTCGTTTTGCTCGTGAACATGTTCGGCTCGTATATTAATCGAGTTTGTTCGCGAACTTTTAATCGAACCTCTAATTGAGTCTGTAATCGGCTCATTTTAGTTTATGTTCATTTGAAATGTTAAAAGAATATAAGTTTAAATCATGTATTTTGGAACGAGCTCAAACTCGAGCTTTTCACGAGCCGAACTCGAGCTGAATTCGAGCTCAAATATTTTATCTCGAGCCGAGCTTGAGCACGAATTTAAAGTTCAACTCGAACTCGAACTCGAACCCGAACATGTAAAATATTAAACGAGCCGAACCCGAGCAGACCACTACTCGGCTCAGCTCGGCTCGTTTGCAGCCCTACTCATAAGTCATTACATTGGGCTATAGATTTTGACTAGGAGTGTTCGCGGTTTGGTTTGGTGCGATTTTATACGAAAACCAAATTAAACTATAAAAATACGGTTTATAATTTTGTGAAACCAAACCAAGCTAAATTAACTTCAAAACGAACCAAACCAAACTGAATTAATACGGTTTGATGCGGTTCGATTTTTGGTTTATTATTATTTAATTATCATCGATTTGTGGTTTACTATTATTTAATTATCATATGGTGTTTATTGATTTTCTTGTAATGTATAGTTATTGAGTGTTTTTTTTGTTGAGGTGTAAAAAGTAAATAAATAGAAATATAAATCAAAGTTTGATAAATTAAATTTATTATCAGCTACGTGTCATTTTTTTAATATAACAAAAAAATATCAACACTAATAAACACATATACTTGACTAATAAATAAAATAAATTATTTAAATATTTAATATTTTCCTAGTAATATTTAATGAGATATGTAGTTATAAAGAGTAAGTAAAGAAGAAGAAATTAAGAAAAATATATATTGATTTATTAGATAATCAATCATTATAATTTAATAATTTATCTCTTACCAAATAAAATAAATAAATAAATTTTATTTAAAAAATTATATAAACAAAATATTAATTCAATTAATATATCATGATAATTGATAATGATATACAATATACATACATAATTTATATTATGTTTAAGTTATTATATACAATAATATATATAATAATTATGTTACGGTTTTGCGGTTTACAGTTTTTGTTTGATTTTTATTTTAAAAAAATCAAACTGAAACTGTAAACCGTACATCGTAGTTTCATAAAAAATTAAATCAAATCATATATTTTAAACCACAAATTGAACCAAAACTCATAAATACGTTTTGATTTGATTTAGTTTACGATTTTAACCATACCATGAATACCCCTACCGTACCATGGTACCCCTAATTTTGACAATATGCTGCCGGAATTTGAGAACATTTTTTTCCGCATACTGTGAATTTTGCTTTTAAATATTCTAACTAACTATGATTTCTTTTAACCCTTTTTTATAACATATTTTTTTTTTTTAAAGAAACACATAGATTTTGTATTTAAGTTCATTTTAATTTGTAGGAGATAAAGTAACAAGTATCATCCTTCTTACGAAAATTAAAAGAGAATTAAAAAAATATATATTCAACTCTATCTTTTGCACTAAAAATGGTTTGATTTGACAGTAAACATCTCACTTTTCACTAAAAATGGTTTGGTTTGACAGTAAACATCTCACTTTTAGTGGGGTAGAGAGAGTAGTTATTTAAAAAAAATTATCCAAATTTTTTATTTTTTAAGTATTATGTTTGATTTATGTTCTCGTATATTTTAATATTATTTAATTGATTTAATTAGTATGTGATCGTATTTAATAGATGCAATTCATTTACAAATTGAATTAGGGTTTCATGCTTTATGATACACAAGTAATCGCAGTTTTGTAATTGTCTTTTTCTTAAAAATATAGATACAAGAGTGGAATTTTACTCTATTTTTTTTAATTACATAATAACGATTACAAGAGTATTTAATGTTTTAGTATTGTAATTATGTCATTTTTTATTGAGAAAAATTATTCTTTCAATACAAAATTACAACAATACCATTATGAATATTGAAAATAAATACTACATTATTGTAATCATGTATTGAACATAAATACTCTTCAAATAAAAAGATAAAAGGTTAAATTGTCTAAAATTAGTAGTATTATTTTTATTTATTTTTTTAAATTCGAAAATTTTCGAATTTAAAATTAAAAATGAATAATTGAATAATTCAATCATATTATTACCTTATAACTGTTCATTTTATGATAAATATAATGATTATGAGCTAATTTTGCTTAAAGATTAAACAACTTAAACGGTAAACCTCCCTTCAAACCCGAAATGAAATGGGTTGTTTTAGCTAAATGGGCCAGTATGGGCTTAGTACTTATCATGGGCTGCATGAGCAGGATAGGCCCAATTACAATATCAGTATAGGTTAGTTCCGCTTGTAAATTATTGAGGTTTTGTTTAGTTATTATTTTCTTTTATTATGTTGTCTCGTCAAAATAATTACTTATCAAAAGTAACGGAGATATCAAATATTTCATACCTCACAAAAAGTTAACGTAATTTTAATGAAGAAAGATACCAGAAAATATAATACGGAGTATTTGAGATTTATAATATTAAAATTTTGGTGAAGTTGTGTCCAAAAAGAAAAATAGTACTCCTACACAGTACACACATAAATAATAAAATTACATTCTTATGGACAAAAATAATAATATATTTTCATATAATTATTGGGGGCCCACAGTGTTGGCCCGAGTTCGGAATGGACCAACCAAAATAAAATTCACTCAAATTTGAAGGGTAATTTTAAATATAGCCCACAAATATCTCTCTCTATAGTCCCTTGTTAAATATATGTACTATAATGCCCTCCTCATAGTCTCTTTATGATTTATGTGGAAGTAAAAATTGCAAAGTTTTATTTTTAAACTAAATTATTCCCTGTCAACATTCGACGGAATTCATATTTTATAAAATTTATAATTTTAGTAATCTTTGACGATTCGGTTCCCATAACTACTAACTACGATTCGTTTGAACAACTCTACTAATAATGAATATTAAAATCATTTTTACTTTATTTTAGAATGAACATGAGTATATAAATTAAATCCAAATATATTCAAAATCCAAATATATTCAAAAAAAATATTAAGTTGTTAATAGGAGTCTACTAATATTTGCTTTCACGTAAATAAACGAAATGATGTCAAATACTTTTATAAATTTTATAAAATATTAATTTAAAATTACCCAAATTTGAATTTAGCTTATCGAGTCGTGACAATATTTTCATAATGGTTATTAGTGAAACAATCTAACATTGACTTTTACTTGTCTTATTTTTTCTTAAGTTTGCCTGAATTTTATTACAATTGAATTACCCAGGACATTTCCTGGTAGGTCACCCATCATAGTATTGCTCCAAGTCAAGCACGCTTAACCTTGAAGTTTCTACGAAGAGGTCACCTGAAAAGATGATGCACCATGTTGATATAAGTAGTACTAATTAATTCATTTAACCTCTCGTCAACAATGGTAGTGCAGGTCCTTTTCGACTGAGACAGGCCGCACTCCCATAAGTTCTATCGGGTACGATACACGGAGGACCCCCTCCGGGAGGTGCTGGAGTCCACTTCCCAACATCAAGAAATTTTATCGGCCCCTTTCATTGTTTTATTTATAACATTTTTATGATTCGTTTTAATTTTATAAATTTGACATGATGCATAAACTCATAGCAATCAAGGATTGGAAGATGTACATGCATGTACTAAAAAGACATATTTCAAGTGGAGAATATTAGAACACAATTTATGATTAATTACGCTTCCATGAAATAAAATTTTAACTAGTCTTGTAATTGCATTATTTCGATTTTCGATTATAAAATTGAAACCGAAATTACGCTGTCTTCTACCTTGATTTTCATTTCAAAATCCTCAATTTCAATTTCGGATCCATTTCGGTTTCAAAATTTTGATTATTTTGCCCTCTTCTATCTATAACAATGATGGAACTAAATCCAATCAATTAATAATACCAAATACAATAAAATTGGAAGACAAAAGACAAATTGTTCCAAACCTCTAAAAAAGAAATAAATATATAGAAAGGCCATAGAATCTAATAGAATATTATTATTATTAAACTTTATATGAAGTGAAGATAATGTATGGACGAGTCATGACATTGATGTCCATGACAATTGACATTATTCTCCCCACCTAAATAATAATATAGTATGATAATAATCACTACTCTCATTATACACAATAAAAAAAGGAGAGCAAATGATTGAGGAGTGTTTTGGAATTTTGCACCCACCGACGCTAACGGTAACGATATGAGGTCAGCAGCACTAGTAGCTAGGCCGAAATTGACGGAACATCAACGGATATAAATGTGAACGTTGACGGCGTTAATCATTTAACTGGGAATCCTTCTTTCTTTCTTTCTTAATTAATTAATAATTAATGCGTGTGTATATATGGCTCATGTCATGACATGAGATTTTATTTGACAAAAGAAATTGTTTCATAACTACTTCAGAATTGACCCATTTTGTCAAAATGTGGTCAAGGCATCTTTCTTTCCTTTTCAACTTTGCTTGTTATTCTATTTGTTTTCGAATCATTGCTACTTATTATTTCTAAATTAATTATATTTGATGTTGACAAAAGATATACCATTCTTATTGGGTTTAACACATTAATGCCTACTATTAAAGGATTGAAATATAATATTATTATAATTGTGAAAGGCATATAAATACAAAACACTCTTTAACCTAAACTACAATGGTGTGGATATGTTCTTCTAGTGATAAAATAGTTATTTTTAAGGTGGAAGGTTTCGGGTCAAATATCACGACTATAAGACTAGTTACGACATGTTTAGTCTATGTGTACAATTTAGGTTATCGCAAATTATTACGAGGTCGATTACACGTGACAAGTTAATCCCAGTCGAATCTCGATAGAAAGCTTAACATGGCGTCTCTAATCTTAAGTGTTATTAAAACAAGAAAAAAGAAATCCTAAACACTCTAATAAAGATAAACGGGAGGAATAAGAAATAAAACGAAAACAATAAACAAAATAAAAATGTGGATTCAGGATTGAAGGGCCTAGAATTCAGAAAACCTACAATTAATTAAATCATACTCCTCTACTCATGCTATTGTTCGTTCATCAAGGATTTCCTAAAAGTTAGTCTAACTAATCACTTACGTGTTCTCAATTAGACAGCAATCAAAACTCTCGCATTAGATTACCCTAATAGGATTTTCTCAACTACAAACAATGATATGAAGCTAATTAATGATTTCCTAAAGTTGTTTAATTACTAACTTTTGTATTCGACAATTAAACTGTAATTCTAACTTACGTATTCGAATTACACAATATGAAAATCAATAACAACCACGAATATGATTCCTACGTTTCCGATTGGAATCATTGTTTGATTTAACCCTAGATCTATATTGAAATCATCTCTCGATCTCAACCAATAAACAAATTAAAACGGTGATCAAGCGTTTCAATTAAACAAGCACGAGTTAAATCAATAAGCACGAATCGAAGAGCAATAAATAAATAATTAAAAGAAATTCTAAACCTAGGTAGAGGAGGACAATCAACCCATAGAACAATCAAAATAAGAATTAAACATGTTTACTAAGATTGAGTCTCGGATTGAGAGCCGAACTCGCCCTCAATCCTTCATCCCAGGTGGAAATTACAGAGAAAATAAACTAGAATGTAGTATCTAGGGTTCTAGAGAAGGAAAATATGAAAAAAGGGTCGAAAATACGCCCAAAAACGGGCTTTAAATAACAATATCCGCGACTCAAAATCGCGCACAACAACCGCTGACTATCAACTGTTGTCCTTCTGCGCACAATAATTTTGTTTCGGCCCGTTCTCTCTCGTTTGAACTCCGATTTTGGATCCATTTGCGGCTATGGACTCCTATCAAGATGAACTTTAATCCTATGCTATCCATGATTCATCTTTACATCTCCATTTCGTGCCAAGTTTCACACCAAATAACATACATTCAATTACAACAAGACTTGCTTATTGGAAGATTTTGATGAAGGATACGTCGAGGATGAATCCCGAGCAACTCGAGATGCACAACAAGATGTGTGCACAAATTAGGAATAAGTTTGATTTCAATTTATAAGTTTAAGATTTAAATTATGTATTGTAATTTTTAATTTCTAAATTAGGGTTTTAATTATTAAGTATTGTAATTTTCAATTTCTAAATTAGGGTTTTAATTATTAAGTATTGTAATTTTCAATTTCTAAATTAGGTTTTTAATTATTAAGTATTGTAATTTTCAATTTCTAAATTAGGGTTTTAATTATTAAGTATTGTAATTTTCAATTTCTAAATTAGGATTTTAATTATTAAGTATTGTAATTTTCAATTTCTAAATTAGGATTTTAATTATTAAGTATTGTAATTTTTAATTTCTAAATTAGGATTTTAATTATTAAGTATTGTATTTTTCAATGTTTTAAATTATGTATTGTAATTTTTTTTTAATTTTCGTTTTTTTAGGTTTTTTTTTCGTTTTATTAAATTTATAATTAAATAAAATAAAATATATTAAAATTTAAATACATATTTATTAATTTAAATTTGTAATTATAAATTAACAAATTAAATTAATACAAATTCAATCATTCTATAATGATTAGTAGAGTTTCTCAAACCCCAAAGTGTGAAACCCCTACTGCTACCTACCAACAATCTTCCAAACTCCAAACTTAAAAAGTTCCATTTAATTATAAAAATGCCATCAAAACTCATTTTGCCAACCCCATATCTACCCGTCACTGCGGATGCTCGTAATAATGGATGCGAAGAAGTGATACTTTACAAGAAACCAACAAATTTCGACAACCAACTAATGTAGCGGCAAAGTTATTGCTTACAAATATTATTGGCAATTGTTATAACCCTCTTTCCAACGGATAGTAAATAATGAAAAGTGCTTCGGAAAGAGGACTTTTTTCATCTTTTGCTTGTCTTTTTACTCAATATCATAAAACATTACTTTTCATCGTTAATTGCTTTTATCAATTCTCATCATCATGTAATAAAACCCCAACCATTCAGCATTCATATTAAAAGATCAAATCAAATGAACGTTATAACTCGAGTACAAGTAATTACAACTAATTACAACCCAAAAAAAAAGAACATTTACTAAGACTTAACTTGATGTAGAAGAAGTAAAAATCATTAATGTCATACAACGAAAGATGATGTTTGGCATTAATGTACACCTAATCTTCCAAATATGTATTTTTATTTTTATTAAATTTGGTCTTGTGCATGAATAAAAAAAAAAAAATCGAACAAACTCTATATATTTGAAGATTGATGAATTTTATTCTTTTTATATTTCAAAATTGGTTAGACATTCCACCACGTTAAACAAGTTCCAATGAAATCAAATCAAATTAAACAAACCACATAGCAACGTTTTTCGAATGACTTCATTAGTTGGTTGGGTCAACAGATTCAATAGAAATATTGTTTTTGAATTCTACTACACAATTTTAAAATGGAGTTTGTCACGCATGAGATTCAACATCTCACACATTATTTTTTATAATTAAAAATATTATAATTTAAGAAATTATAATTAACATTTATTTGAAAAAACTAACAATATAAAAATTACACTTTTTTTGAATTTATCAATCCAAAAAACCAGTTAAATATTAAAAATGAATTATATAGTTTATTTCAGTGGGATAAATTCTTAATACTAAATAAAAAATTAAATAAAAAAATATGAAATAAAATTGATATAAAAGAAATTAAAATTTAATGATAAAACATAGAATAGAGTGTGAAATAAGAAAGCAAAATTTGAATTTATCACGTTCATACTTCATAGTATTAAGTGGAGAATATTTGAATTCAAATGACAGATAATTCATTCCTATGGCTATGGATTAAACCAACCAACTACTTTCACATAGTTATCGTCTAAATCCAGTCATTCAATAAATATTCACACAACTTAAGTGCTTCACATTAACCAATAGCAAATCTAATCTGAGACTAATCTTTTCCTACTCATATAATCATATTAAACAAATGTTTCAATCTATTTTTAGATTCATCCTAGCTGTCGTGTGCCCCCCTTTTTCTCCTGTTTGTCACTTTCGCTTTCACATTCCTGCCTACCACAGTTCCCCTTCTCTTTTCACCTTTTCATCCCTCAAAAATTTGCCTTTTTTGAGTGTTGACGAGCTCACTCACTTACTTACTCAGTCACCGCTCCAAGAACTGTACATACAAAGATTATATATTTATATGTATAAATAAAGATTCACACCACCACTCAAATTCACTCCATTCTTGTAAGAAAACCGCTTCTTGTCATAATCCCAAGTAGAAATGCTCAATTCTGTAGTTTCCTGACACTCTTTACCAGCTCACCACTCCCACACATTATGTTCCAAGATTCTTGATTTGTTCTGTAATTCTCTGATAGTACAGTTATACATGCAATTTAGATACAGAGAGAGGGAGGGAGAGAAGGAAAGGCACAATTTTGAGGGAGAAAGTTGTTGATTGGAGAGTTAAATATGAGAACTAGTTCAGTTTGTACGTGGGTTTTTGGGTTGTACATGGTGGTGATTCTTGGATGTGGGCTTGTGAAAAGCTCTGTTACTTATGATAGAAAGGCTCTTATCATCAATGGGCAGAGAAGAATTCTCATTTCTGGTTCTATACATTACCCCAGAAGCACTCCCGAGGTACTAAAACCAGACCCTTTTTTTTTATTAACTTTTTGTTGAATTATTGTATGAAATGTAAGATCTTGGTGCATAGTTGAAGGGAGGTTTGTCTTTGGTGAAATATTCTTTTTTGTGTGCTGTAGATGTGGGAAGATCTGATAAACAAGGCTAAAGATGGTGGTCTTGATGTGATTGAGACTTATGTGTTCTGGAATGTTCATGAGCCTAGTCCTGGCAAAGTACACCTCTTTCTCTCTCTCGAAACAATGCTGGTTTTCTGCTTGATTTTGCTGCATTGGGCTTAATAATGAAGTCTTGGTGAATTTTATCTGTGTTTCAGTATAATTTTGAAGGGAGATATGATTTGGTGAGGTTTGTCAAAACCATTCAAAAAGCAGGGTTGTATGCTCATCTTCGCATTGGGCCTTATGTTTGTGCAGAGTGGAATTTTGGGTAATGATTGAACTTTATTGCTTAGATCTCAATTGAAAATCAACCACTATCTTCAATTACACACATGCACACAGTTTCCAACATTATTTCACTAATTCTTAGTTGCAGAATTGTTGATTTTTTCACTGATAGTGTTTTATGTTGACAGTGGATTTCCTGTTTGGCTGAAATATGTACCTGGGATTAGCTTCAGGACAGATAATGAGCCATTCAAGGTTTTGATTCTAAATCCAAATCTAAAATTATGTTATTTGTTAGGTCCTTTCCATGATACCTATATTGGTGGGTTTTTATGTTGTGGCAGATGGCAATGAAAGGTTTCACGAAGAAGATAGTCGACATGATGAAGAGCGAAAATCTTTATGAATCTGAAGGTGGCCCCATCATTCTCTCCCAGGTTCGGTGTTCACCTCTTCAATGTGTCTTGTTTTCTTCCTCATTGCATGATTTTAGTACATTTGACCCTTTTAGTGTTTGACTAGTGTTTTCCGAGTTCTAACTAGAGTGCTTGCACAGATCGAGAATGAGTACGGATCACAAGCAAAGCAACTTGGCGAACCTGGTCATCAATACGCAACTTGGGCTGCAAAAATGGCTGTTGGACTGGATACCGGTGTTCCTTGGGTTATGTGCAAGGAGGACGATGCTCCGGATCCCGTGGTAAGATTATAAGAATGAAGATTAGCTTTTGCTTCAGTAGGCGTTACTTGGAGATAGATTAGATTGATAGATTGAGTATTTGAAGGATTAGGTGATCGAACAACCTCAAAATTGTTGAATCCATCAAAGTATGTGGTGAATAAGCCTGAATTATTCTAACCTATCTAAGTTGTCACTCAAAGTAAACACCATACTTGGGATTTGAAGAACTCTTTTATTTAAAATGAAGTACACATTTCAATTTATTATTGACTGTAACAGTTATAGTGAGCTTTGCTTCTATTGTTGGTAGATTAATACATGCAACGGGTTCTATTGTGATGCTTTCTCCCCAAACAAACCCTACAAACCGACTATGTGGACTGAAGCTTGGAGTGGCTGGTGTGTAGTCTTCTCCTATTATTGCTCAAGCAACTTCTTTTGCTAATGCCTTCACCATTTCTAATAAAAATATTAAAAAACTAGGTTTACGGAATTCGGTGGCCCGATTTACCAGAGGCCAGTTGAAGATTTGGCATTTTCTGTAGCAAAATTCATCCGGAACGGGGGTTCATTTGTTAATTACTACATGGTATGTTTTGATGGTTCCCATTTCTCCTCTGAATTACCTAACTGTGGAACATTTGAGTTATATATATGCTGTCTGAACAGTATCATGGTGGCACGAATTTCGGTCGCTCTGCTGGCGGCCCTTTTGTAACTACGAGCTATGACTATGATGCTCCACTTGACGAATATGGTAGCACATTTATATTTTTCAACTCAATTTCATTATTAGGAACACATATGTCAGCGGACACTTTTTGTATTAGTTAATTTTCTCAGTTGTGCTGAACTCGTTTGAACCATAACTGAACTCGATCCGTGCTTGTTTAAGGTTTGATAAGGCAACCTAAGTACGGTCATCTCAAAGATCTGCATATAGCAGTTAAAAAATGCGAGAAGGCTTTGATTTCAGCAGATCCAACTGTGACTTCACTAGGAAACCTTCAGCAGGTTTGTACCACAAGTCTACTTTTTATTTACGTGTTTTGATTTTCGATACTTTTTTGCTTGAAACTCCAACGTTGTTTCCAGGCACACGTCTACTCATCGAAATCAGGAGATTGTGCAGCCTTTCTTTCAAATCATGATACAAACTCTGCAGCAAAAGTGATGTTCAATAACATGCATTATACCCTGCCTCCTTGGTCGATCAGCATCCTACCCGACTGCAAGAATGTAGCCTTCAGTACAGCCAAAGTATGTAATCTTAGAGTCCACTCAAAATTTAGGGAAAGATTTATCCTAAACATAGAACTCGGGAAATTAATTATGTATAATGTCTAAACCAGGTTGGAGTCCAAACATCACAAATGGAAATGCAGTCAACCAACAGCAAAATATCTTTGTGGGAAACTTATAATGAAGATTTATATTCTTCTGACGACAGCTCAGCATTTTCAGCAGTCGGCCTCTTGGAACAAATCAATGTTACAAGAGATGCTAGTGATTATCTTTGGTACACAACTAGGTGAGCTAAAATAGGGCTGTTCGAGTTTCACCTTAGCAAGATCTACGACCTTTTTTTTCTCGAGGTATTAAGCATTGCCTCTCTTTCTACAGCGTCGATGTTGGCTCGTCTGAGTCCTTTCTTCGCAGTGGAGATCTCCCAACTCTTATCGTTCAGTCAGCCGGTCACACTCTGCACGTCTTTGTGAATGGGGAGCTTTCTGGTAAACTACTATCTATATATGGCAGTTTAGAGATTACAATAGCTTGTTGTTTTTCTTTTAATTACTACTAAATGCTCGTTGTCACGTTAACTATGTTTTTCCAGGTACTGTTTTTGGGACGAGGGAGAAGAGGAGGTTTACATATCGAGGGGAAATCAACCTTCACGTTGGATCAAATAAGATTAGTCTCCTTAGCGTCGCTGTTGGACTACCTGTTAGTTCCAAATTCTCCCTTATGTCATTATCTACTGCATTGTGCATTTTTGACATGCATTGGACATTACTCGAGTTTCGAATAAGAGACTACAAACTTCTAATACAACACAGCAAGTTTAATCAGTTATGAGTGTCCAAATTTTCAATTTCTTACTTCTCTCTCAGACATGGTAGCTTCTTTACCTTTGCAGAATGTTGGTGGGCATTTTGAAACATACAATACCGGAGTCCAGCCTCCTGTTGTTTTGCACGGACTTGATAAAGGAAAATTAGACTTGTCGTGGGCGAAGTGGACGTACAAGGTATACTCATTGCATCTCAGTTTCTTGAAAATAGATATTTCATTTAATAAAGCATTCTCATGAACTCATTTCTTGAGCAGGTTGGGCTTAAGGGAGAAACGATGAATCTCATCTCTCCGAATAGCGTTGCTTCAGTCGACTGGACAAAGGGTTCGCTGATTGCACAGAAACAGCAGCCTTTAGTATGGCATAAGGTATATATATATATAATATCCTCACAAATAATTCAGAGAAACATTAAAGCTCCTATCATATAAATTGTCCTTCAAACTCAATTTTGCAGGCATACTTCGACGCACCTGATGGAGACGAACCGCTTGCCTTGGACATGAGTAGTATGGGGAAAGGTGAAGTATGGGTTAATGGCGAGAGCCTCGGAAGATACTGGACAGAATACGCTGCTGGTAACTGCAATGGCTGCAGTTACACAGGTGTTTATAAGCCTCCAAAGTGTCAATTTGGTTGCGGAAAACCAACTCAGAGATGGTACTAACAATTTCTTTTTCTTGTTTGATATCTATAACGATTAATTGCTCGAACCTGAGAGAATACTAACAGTTTCATACTAGCAAAATATCACTTGAAAGTTCAATCATCACTAAAAGAAACGTGTTGCAGGTATCATCTACCGCGGTCATGGCTAAAGCAGACACAGAACCTCCTTGTGCTTTTTGAAGAACTCGGAGGTGACCCCACGGGAATCACACTCGTCAAGAGGTCAGTGACGACAGTTTGTGCAAACGTTGCTGAGTATCATCCGAATGCAAAGAGATGGCAAATCGAAAGCAATGGCATAAAGCAAGAGTTTCACCTACCCAAAATCCACCTTCATTGTGGTCAAGGGAAGTCCATATCTTCCATCAAGTTTGCCAGCTTCGGAACTCCTTTGGGAACCTGTGGAAGCTTTCAGCAAGGAACGTGCCATGCTCCGACATCACACACCATCTTAGAGAAGGTACGTATGGTCTCAAAATCACCTAAACAATGAAAGAAGATGCTCAATCTTCTTGTTGTTGGTGTTGACATAAGTAGTTTACATCTCTCTCCCTATGTTGCAGAAGTGTATTGGGCAGCAGAGATGCTCGGTGGCGATATCGAACAGTAACTTCGGGAATGATCCATGCCCCAACGTGTTAAAGCGCCTCTCGGTGGAAGCAGTGTGTTCCCCTCAGAAATAAAAAGAAACACAAGACAAGAATAAAAAGGAATCAAGGATCTATCCAGTTATGTTGTGTGATGCTGTCATTTAGTTCCTAATTTTTGTTTCATAACAATAGGTAGGATTTTGACTTCAAAAGTGCAAGATCCAGTAGTTCAAATCCTTGTATTCTGCTATTTGTAATATGAGCCTATAAAAATAGGATTCTAGTGTGCCCTCATGAGGGGGAATAGGAAATTTGTGAGTGAAAATAGGATGAAGAGTGCATTATTTATTGAACAAAAGGAAAAAAGTTGAAACACCAGATATGAAAATCTTCAAATTTTGAAGCATTATTTAATGGCCTTGTGAGTTGGGACATATTGTTCAAAGACTATTTAACCATAATGTACGCATTGCTAGTACTCTAATCCAACATGGTGAAATGTGCTGATTTGATGATCAAACATGTTTTGATTTGAGAGATGACTTTGTAGAGTCAAAATTTGCTAAGTATGAGTGCGAATGCAAAATTTTCTGATTGAGTTTGCTTTCAAAAAGCAGGGTTCTGCCATTTTGTGAGATAAAATAGGGTAAAAGAGTGCATTTATTTATCAAATGTAGACATTAATATAAGTCTGCAAGTGAAATAAAAAGTTTTTAAGGCTAACTGAGCAAACTAAAATAGCAGCATGTCTCTCTCTAGGCAGTGGCTGTATTGAGGAATTTAGTGATATTCAGCTGCAGCTCTTCTTTCTTTGCTCCAACAACCCTTTCCAAGATTTTCCCTTCTTTGAGGAAGATGAAGGTTGGCATTGCCTCCACAGCCCAATCAGCAGCCACCGACTGCAAAGAAAAAACGTCGAAACAACACTCATCATGATGGCGATAGTTTAAGAGCAATAGGAACATAGACTCATTTGATGATCATCGTGTAATCCTTTAAATACTGGGAACATAGACTCATTTGATCATGATCATGTAATCCTTTAAATACTCTGTGTGTTTGGGTATTACCTTCAACTCATCGACATCCACCTTGAGGAAGGTCGCGCTAGGGAACTTCTTGGCCAACTCTGCAAAGAATGGTGCGATGAATCGGCATGGCCCACACCAGGAAGCAGTGAAATCCACAACTACCTGCATTGAATAAAATGCAAAAGATTGGAAATCTTCAAGTTCTGCCTCCATTTTTCACAATTCTATGGGAAATATGAGATCAACTTTAGCTAAATTATCAGCCTTATTCGAGTTAGGGATCAAAGAATACTATGTCTCAGGTATTTAACTGATTTTCTTAACCCAGTAGCAAACAAAGTCACAATAACAACAATTTACAAAAATAATAAAAATAAAGAGTGGAAATCTTTATGTTTTGCATCAAATTTTAAGAATTCAAAGGGAAAGATGAGAGTAACTTGCTAACTTGGGCTAAATTACGAATCTTCTCAATATTTAAATTATTTGAATCACAATTTGATAGTCATATGAGACTAGCACTTCACAATTCCAGTGTTCTTCATTAACCAAAGAGTTCGAAGGTAAGTTGAGACTAAGATCCTATCTTTACTAGAGATTTATGTTTTTAATACTGTCACATCACACGAGTCGATATCAAACAACCAAAACAAAAACAAATCTGCACTTACATTTGAAAGAAGACAAAAATTAAAACAGAGCTATCAGAATAAATAACACCAGAATAGTACTTGAACCACGCAATCTTCCAAATGCGGTTGACCGCATCTCCATTCGGAAGGGTAATAAATCAATAAGTTGTGATATTTTTGTATTTGAAAATATTAAGAATAACTAAAAACTACGAAATTCGAGAAAATTCCAGCTAAAGCTATACGTAATAAGTTTGATTCCACACGAGAGCTCGGATGATTCCAAATAAACACTCATGGTTAAACATCCGAATCCCCATGACCGAGTCATTGAATATTTCACCTAACTCCTAACATGCAGAAACTGTGACAAAATTTACGGATCAAACAATATAATCTCGGTCTGAGGTATTTAATAAATTATTTTCTTCAACACAGTCAAATACAAAATCAACATAACCAAAATTCACCCCAAAAATCCGTAACAGATAAACGCCAGTCACGCGAAAAGGTGAAACTGAAACAGGATCTCAAAAACTGCGCCATAACAAACGCACAAACAGATCTCTCCATTAAAGATGACGAAAATGAAAACGAAAATAATCAAATCGTATAATCTTCATACGAAGCAAATCATGCCAGAGTGCAGACCGCAAACATCGGTAAAAGAGAACGATCCGAAGGTTTAAAATACATAAATAAATAAATATTTCATCGATTAAACAAAAAATCGAGAGTCATACCAACTTCTTGTTATCATTTGCCTTCTGGAGCTGCTCGTTCCAGGCATCAACAGTGTGGCAACCGATCACTTGTCCTTCAGATTCCGACGTAGCCATTTCTTCTTTCTCTCTCAAAACTTATCGAACAAGAAAACACTCCTTAGCTTTAATGCATAGGTTCAGTATGTGTGCGCCAATTTATACACACGCGAATATGCGCATAAATGCCAGCTGTACTTGTTTCTTTTTGTTGATTTTGTTTCCTATTAAAATACTCCACTTTATAATAATAATAATAATAATAATATATGTACCAATACAACTTAATATGCACTGATTGTATTACTATGGTCTATGTGCATGGAACAAAATATTGATTCCTTTTTTTAATGAATAAAAAGTATAAATTCCATAGATAATATTAAATAGTATCCTGAATTAAATGTTTTAGGCAGGCCTTATCTATTCCATTTAAGGTAAATATTTGCTGGCGATAATAGAAAATGATAATAAATTCATTGCAATTTAATCGAAACCATTATGGCTAATTATTTGCGATTGAGTACCTTTCCTAAAAGTCGAGGTTATAGTTGAGATTTGACAATTTATTAAAATGCAAAACTTTATTATATCAAATGGGATCCAATTTAATTTATTTTTGTTAAAAAAAAAAAATTAGTTATGTGAATCGGAACATATTGGTGTATGGTTTTCCCACAGAGGAAACACAAACTCAACTACCTCATCATACTCTGATTGATGCAGAAACAATTAAGCACTATAAATCTGGCCCTCTTTAGTTGCATATTTTTTGGTCCAAAAGAATGGGCCACTTCTTGAAAACATACTAGAACCTCTCGCTCACTAAACTTGACACAATTCTCTTATTTAGATGTCCCATTAAACTTGACACATTTCTAAAATAGTAAAAGTTATCTCTTTATCACTACTTTACACATTCTTCTTGATAGCCGTGTCCAAGATTTTGTGTCATGCTTATTGTGACGACGGGAGTACAAAAGAGGGTGGTTATATATGTTGAGCTTTCCTGTATGATAATTTCATTGTAGGTCAACAGTTATAGGTTAAGTTCATGTAAATGAACGAACATATGTTCAAGAAAATTTGGGGTCCTTAACACAACTGATTGGGGTCATGTAAAGAGACTCCATATATTCCACACTGAATTTGACTCACTGTAACAGTTTCGATCCCTTGGAAAAAAATAATTAATATGACTAAATAGAAAGAAGAATCTGATCCTGCACACAACAAAAAACCCCAAGAAAGTAAGAAATGAAATACTTCATAAACTTATACACACCACTCGATTAAAAATAATAAACTATGATGAGATCTAAATTCTATTTAATACACATAATCACTTTAAAATAATAAACATGGTGAATCCCAAACTCCACTCACCTTAAACTATTACATAATGTCAAAGTGTCCGGATCAAATTGAGTTATGATAGACATTAAGATATGAAATGCAAGATTATTTTAATTATTTATTTTTTCTTTTATTTTTTGTCAATTAATTATTCAATTTTTATTACTTAAATAAAAAAAAATTGAAATCCATCCCAAATTGTTGAATTATTTATAATTTAAAATTTTGAATTATGTTGAATTATTATTATTATTAGTACTCACTTCGTTCCACTAATCTTGACACAATTTTCCGTCCCACTAAAAATGATACATTTTAAAAATAGTAATTTTTTTTTAAGAAAGTGTGAACCTAACACCTTTATCACCCTTACACTATTTTATACATTTTTTTTAATAACTGTGCCCAAAAATTTTATATCATCTTTATTGAAAAAGACGGATTATTATTTTACAAATATTTATTTTAAACTTCAAAATTTTAATTCGGTGGAAAAACATAACTAAATCAGATAATTTCCACAAAATTCGTGGTCATTAAAAACGTGATTTCTGTAAAAGGATTTTGGTAAAATTTGTTCAATTTAAAAGTAATACAGTCGGGTCGGGTTCAAACAGTAGCACGTGAATCGGGTATACAAAACCGACTCAGTTTGCAGAAGTGGGACCTGTTTTCTTCTTTCTCTATCTACACTGAAGCTGAACAGAAGCTGGGGAAGATGACTGAAATCGTCCTACTCTGCAATTGATCCATAAAAAAAATTATAATTAGGATAACTATTCACTACTGATCAAGAAATATCAGGAATAATATCTGAAACTAGAGGAATTTGAAGATGAGGAAGCGAGATTTAGCAATTTTGATGCTCTCGGCTTTCGCAATTTTCTTCTCTCTCCAGGTACGTTAGCAATCAATGTGCAACCCTTTCGTACAACCCTAGCAGCATGCTTTATCTTCCCATTGTTTGAATCAATTTCCATCGAGTTGGATGATGGGTAACTCATTGCTGGTTGATGAATGTAGCACGAGGGTGATTTCTCGTTCAAAGAGGCGTGGTTCCATCTCTCCGATGAGTATCCGATTAAGTACGACGGAGACCGCCTTCCGCCGCTGATTGTCGCCGATCTCAACGGCGACGGGAAGAAGGAGGTTCTTGTGGCCACGCACGATGCAAAAATTCAGGTATTGTTTAGTAGTGTGATTTCATGTATTGAGAACTGCTCTCTTGATTATGCACATCTTCGTGATTGTTAAGGGTATGAGAGAATTAGATTGTCCCTTATCAAAAAGAATGACGAGCTGCTAGACTTAAATGTGATTCGGATTTGCAAGGAACAGCTATCCACCACATGCATTGCTGAAAAAACCGTGCTTCGGTCAGCATTAATAGAAATGGAAAAACTCATAAGGCCGCTTACCTAATTTTTGCTCGTTAAATCTATTTTATTTCCCTTTTGAGAATTAACTGTAATTTGATTATGCAATTAGGTTTTGGAACCCCATACGAGACGTGTGGATGAAGGGTTTAGTGAAGCACGGGTGCTGGCAGAGGTCTCTCTTTTGCCTGACAAACTCCGCATAGCTACAGGGAGGCGTGCGGTGGCAATGGCAACTGGAACTATTGAAAAGAGTTACAATAAAAAGGACGCACGGAAGCAGGTGTTAGTAGTTGTAACATCAGGTTGGTCTGTTATGTGCTTCGATCACAACCTCAAGAAGCTTTGGGAAGTAAATCTGCAGGTAAGATTTACATTTTTCTTCTGATGGACAATCATCTATTAATTGAATGAAATGCAGCTTCATTTGTGTACTAATTCTTTTTTTTTTTTGAACAGAAGGATTTTCCCCATAATGCTCATCACAGGGAGATTGCTATCTCAATTAGTAATTACACATTGAGGCATGGAGATTCTGGCCTGGTAATTGTTGGTGGGAGAATGGAGATGCAGCCTCATGTATGTTCATTACCTTAGTTTTAATTTACCAGAAACCAGAATTATGGATAGAATTCTAATGGTTCTCATTTATACTTATTTCTTATTTTTAATACCCAGATGCATATTGATCCTTTTGAGGAGATTGAAATGGCTGAAAAAAAAGCTGAGGAGCACAGAAGAAGTGCCACAGAAAAGGATGTAAGAATAGCTGCCACCTTTCTGATTACAACTTTATATTCTTTTTATCATTCATATCAATATCGTGACAGCAATCTCTGATGATAGAGTAAAGGTAGTTGATGCAATATAAATGAGGGAAAAAACCTGTAACTTCAATGAAGCGAAATCCTCAATTGAAGCCAACGGTAATACCGCTCCAAATTCAATAATCAAAGAGCTCCTTATACTAAGCACTTAACATCTAACCATCCCTATTCCCAATTGGACTTTGACTCAAATTATAAACCAATAATAAAAATAAGAAAATAAACCTAAATAAATATAATAACTAAAATACGATTTCTACTTCAGGAAAAACAACTAATTATAAATAATAAATCTAATGATCCGCTAAAGCATGTCTATCACGGGAGCTGTTTAAGGGATCTCCAGCATGTTGTTAATTACAATGATGAAGTCCTTAAACTACATTCATTCCACGGGTCGGTGCATGCTCATCGGACAAGAATGTCTCTAGAAGCTATTACAAAATATATCTGTCTAAGAGGAATTCTGATACATGCAATCAAAGCCAGTTCACAGTGGAACAGGACTGAATATGGCTACAGTAAATTCTTAGCTCAGAGAGATCATTTTACCATATTAATACTTTCTGGTGTTCATGATGTATGTGGAAGAATTTGTGATTTCATTTGATCAAATGGGTATAAAACCAACATTGTATTGGCATAACTGCAGAAAATAAAATTAGCTATTGTATGCTTTCTCTATGTTCACATCATCAGTTGTCTGTCAATATGCATATTTATATTGTCTATCAGTTTATTACTTTTCATGGATTCTGTAGAATTGTTTTTTGTCTTTCTTTTAGGAGACTGAAAATGCTGGAACTGTGGATTTACGACACTTTGCATTTTATGCATTTGCTGGTCGAAGTGGTGAACTGAGGTGGACCAGGAAAAAGGAGGTAAGTATATCTTTTTACCAATATATTTTCTTTTAATGGAACAATTCCAGTTCCAAATACAAAATTTATCTGATTCATTAGAGATTGTCTTATTTTTTTATTGGGAATAAAATAGTTTGGGAAAGCTTCTATTCTGCATTTGTATATGTTTGTAAGTTTGTTCATTATTTTTCTACCGTCTATGCAGATAAATACAGATTTTCTAATGTCAAATCCATTCTACATTATAATGAGATCACTAATGAATCAAGTCTAGAAATGCGTGAAATAATGTTGAAGAAGTCTCCCTTTCTTTGACTTTTAGGGAGGAATGACCTAGGAATACATCCCCAGTAGGATTTAGTATTCTGAGATAGAAATAGTAGTTACAATTGGTTTGTTATGTAAATGTTTGCAAAATGGTGTATGGCATATTTAAATTATTTCTTGATTTTGTTATTCGGATATGCAAAGGTGTGTTCATGACCATAAATCCTACCTTTTGCTTTTAGAGGATGCATATTTAGTCATGTGATAGAAGTTTCTCCTTCAGATGGAAGATGTGTCTTAACAGTCTCTGACATCGTAGTATTCACTTTATATATGTCACAAGATCTACTGCTAAAATGCACAATTTTTTCCCCTGACACCTCCTTTGTAATGTGTCCTCAAACTGATTTCAGATTTTCTATCGTGCAGAACATTGATGCTCAAACATCTGATGCATCACAATTGATTCCACAGCACAATTACAAGCTTGATGTTCATGCATTAAATTCTCGTCATCCTGGAGAGGTAAGCTACTAAGTACAATTTGACTAAGACACTCTGTGGAAAGAAAACCAACATTTTATTTACTTATCCTGTAAGATACTATGAAAAATTTGTTTTCTCTGATTAGTTATAGACTGCACCAAACTTACACGTATTTCATGTATATGCAACAGGGAAATAAATAATTTAAAAAAATATAGTTAGAAGATACACAAAAGTGTGAAGGGGTTTGAGTTTCTTCTTTATTGGACAAAAAATGGGGCATACATTTAAGCAAATTTATTTGTGGTTATTTATGTAAAATAGTCATTTCCAAACGCATTTACCAAATGGATTTATAACCTTAGGAAATGAAATTGTATTTAATCAATTTTCCTTAATTTACATGTGAGTGCATGATGAATCTACAGTTGAACTCCAAAATGATACACATTTTAATTTTTGTTGGATACTATTAATAATCTCCAGGATTGCCTTATAATTTGTGTCCAAAATTTTATCTCTTTATAAAATTCCATATTTTGGAAACACGTTAAGACTTTTAGGGTTTGTTGTTTATATATGTGATGTACGAGAAGGGTGAGCAAAGTTTTACTTCACAAATCCACTTTCTTGAAATGATCATTTCAAGTCAATTATTCAGATATGGCATGTATGACTTATATAAAATAAATGCATTATTTGTCAAAATATTCTGTCAACTGTATTGGCATCACAGACGTTGTTTAGTTGTTCTCTACTCTAGTTTGAATGCAGGGAGTTTAGAGAATCCATTCTAGGGGTCATGCCACATCACTGGGTAAGTTGAGATCTTTTGTTCTCTCTCATCCCTGATGCAGAGTCTTACGAGTTGATGGAAGTCCAATTCATGAGCCAACTGCTGAATTGCTTTTCAGGAACGCCGGGAAGACACTATGCTAAAACTGGCACATTTTAGGCGCCACAAGAGGAAATCATCGAAGAAATTACCCGGCAAGGCAACAAATTACCCTTTCCACAAGCCGGAAGAAAAGTCAGCTCCTGGAAAGGATGTGACAAAAAAGATCTCCAATGTGATTGACAAGACAGTTAACATGGCAAAATCAGCAAAAACAAAGAAAGTGAGATTCCAATATTTCTCTCAGTATTTGATTTTCTTGTTCTTCTTGTTTATCCACTGATATGGTGAAGATGCTTTCGTGATGTACTTTTTCAAATACATTTTGTTCTTGAGATGATTTTTATCCTAGCAACACCTCTATCAGCATGGGAGAAAGGCCTTCAATAATCTTGAACTTGGATTTCTTATGTTGCACTATTAAAGCTGTTATATTAGATCTGGGACTAAGCCCGACTAAACTCTTTGTTTTCTGCTTCTTAATTCATTCATAACATGACATCCCTTGGCTAATGCATCTCTTTATATGCATAGTCCCACACTCATTCTGATGTTCAAGGATTTCTAAATTTCTTGTTTCCTAAATTATGGTGAATTACTGAATTTTAAGGAAGATGAGAGCAATGCTTAATTTGTTTCTAGCAGAAAGGTTGTGAACGTGCGCAGTAACAGTTACTGATAATCGTATTCATGTTATATTTGTCTTTTTACATTGCTTTTTATTGTATTTACTGATCATTTACTTGATTTCATTCTGCAGAATATGCCTTACATACCTACCATAACAAATTACACTCAGCTGTGGTGGGTACCGAATGTTGTTGTTGCTCATGAAAAAGAAGGAATTGAAGCTGTCCATTTGGCATCCGGGCGCACAATATGTAAGGTGATAACCAGAGATAGAGAAAGATTGATTCTGGTTTTCTATAACACCTCCTTATACGAACACATATGAAGAGTACCAACTATGGACTAGAGAGTTTAGTGAATTAGTAGACCATTTTTCGGCATCTTTTTGATGATTTATTTACTCTGAAGATCTAAAGGAGAACTTGCCAAGTGGCTAAGCTACTGCCAGAAATATGACATGTTTGTTATTTTATTATTCATAAGGAGTATGGTCCATGTTGAGTTTTGTTAGGATGCAGTTTTTTAGCAACTAATTCTTTTTGCACTATTCAGAATATCGCATGTGATGTCTTGACTTGATTTTGTTATCAGCTGCATCTTCAAGAAGGTGGACTTCATGCTGATATAAATGGAGACGGAGTACTTGATCATGTCCAGGTGATGATCTTTTGCTCTAACTTTTATGTTTCTTATCTTTTTAATGATTCCTTATTTACTAAACGTTCATATGACTATTTATTCAAAGGAGCACGATCATTTCAACTTCAAGTGTTTTCATGAGTTTTCTCTTGCTAGAATGTATTTTATAGTTGTTTGAAAATAGTATTTTGAAGTTGTTTTTGTTATATAGGAAACATCAAAAGCTTATTTTTGTGTGCACTACCTCCCCCACCAATAAAAAGGAAAAAGAGATCAAAAAGTGATCCCATAAAGCATAATCTAAAGTCGGCTTGGATAAAATGGGAATGTGATTACTAGCATATTGAAAAAGAGTTTGGCTAAATGGAGGCGGTTTTTTCATGTTACTGAAAACCTTCTGTTTGCTTTGTCTCATCCTTAAGGTGGTTGGTGCAAATGGGGCCGAGCAGACTGTTGTGAGTGGATCCATGGAAGTGATGCGCCCCTGCTGGGCTGTTGCTACATCAGGCATACCCGTCTGGGAACAACTTTTCAATGCCTCTATATGTCATCATTCTCCTTTAAATCTTTTCCAACACGGGGAGTTCTCCCGAGGTTTAAGTCGTCATGCAGATATGAGTTCTTTGGAGGTTGCAGCACCCATTTTGATCCCAAGAAATGATGGTCACAAGCACCGTAAAGGAAGCCATGGTGATGTAGTCTTCCTAACAAACCGAGGCGAGGTATGTTCTGCTATTCTTATATTTTGACTTAAGTGCCCCCGCTAATGAAATTTCAGTTCATCTTCATGCCTTACATTCCTCAATAATTTTGTGCTTGTAAGAGTTTGAAATCTCAAAGTTGATACAAAAAATGTTCCTGGTACACTCAGACTGAAGATTTAACACTTTTAATTCAGGTTACATCATATTCTCCTGGTACGCATGGACACGATGCAGTCTGGAATTGGCAACTCCTGACAGGCGCTACATGGTCGAACCTTCCTTCTCCATTCGGATTAACAGAATCAACTGTGATCCCCACACTGAAGCCGTTCCCACTACGCCAACACGATAGCCAAGAATTGATTCTCGCAGCAGGAGATCAAGAGGCAGTCGTGCTTTCTCCAGGAGGAAGTCTGTTGGCAAGTGTGGATCTTCCTGCACCTCCCACGCACTCTTTGGTGTGCGACGACTTCTCAAACGACGGGTTGACAGATCTCATCCTCATCACCTCTAGTGGGGTTTATGGCTTCGTTCAGACGAGACAACCGGGCGCGCTATTCTTCAGCACGCTTGTGGGCTGCCTTCTCGTCGTGATGGGCATGCTATTCGTCTCCCAATACTTAAATTCCTGCAAGGGAAAGCCCCGTCTATCGTCAGCTCAACTCTAGCAACCCTACTAACAACACTTAAAATTCAAGCAAGGGGAATATTAGAAGAACTCCAGTAGCTGCCAAGGCGCGATATAAGCATGCGAAAGAGGTGTGACCATTCGAGCTCTGGGGTGCTTTTACGTACTTGCCCCCGTGAAAGATGGAGACATCAATGTCTGTATAAATCTAATTTTGGGGAGCTTAGATGGTAATGCTGTAGCGATACACGCCATTGTTGTTCAGGTAACTTTGAATCACAAATTTTTTGGGCTAATTAGTTATACCTACCTTTCTTCGTCGATATTTGTGTAACTGATAATTGATATGCAGTGTGAACTTCGTGTAGATTCTGGTAAGTTTAGTTTATAATTTCGAAGTTGGAGTGCTTTCAATAGTTTATACTTCTGATGAGCAGATTTACTAAAAATTTCAATTATTAAAGTTAGGTGTCATTGTACTTTGTTATTATGCATTGTAATAATTTGAGATGAAAGCTGTGTGAGTGTGAGTACTTTCTTATATCTCTCTTACACACACATTCATATGCAATGCTAAGTGAAGCTCTTTTGAGGTCTGACATGCAATCAATGTTTGTGGCAGATGTATTTGTTTGTTTTGTGGGGAAAATACATTTGTAGTTATTGAAATTGAGCTTTCATTGTCTTAAAAGGTTTATGATTTATGGGATGTCCATTTTGATTGGATTGGTAGGGTCATTTCATCATCACTCCACAAAAAAATATCTCAAAAGCACACACTAATACTATACAAGCAATTAACACAAACTTCATAAATGATGTATTTTCAAGATTAAGCATTATTTTACCACGTTTATATTAATATACTTACTCTCTTAGTAGTCAATTAAATTTTTTTCATATAGATTAAGAAACAATAATTTATATGAAATTATTCTATTTTTTATTTCATTTCTATTGATTTAAATTTATTTGGTCTATAAAAAACAATCATAAAAAATAAGAGAAGTCTAAATTAGTGAGATGAAAAGAGTACTATAAATAATATTTTTTATAAATATTAAAATAAAAATATAGTATTATTCCATCGATTCCATTTGATAGTTGTTAATTTTAGTAAAAAGAACGCTATTTTAATAAATATAGTATTATTCCATCGATTCCATTTAATAGTTGTTAATTTTAGTAAAAAGAACGCTACTAGGGTACAATAGCTAACTATAGCTAGCCTCAATCATACATTATTTGATTATCAAATAACCATATACTATATAATTAGTAGCCCTCCTAACTAGCTCTCATGGTCTTTACTTCAAATTAAATTGTACTACTACGATATTTCCTAATTCCTACTAGTTTTATTATATAATTTCATTTTACAAAGATAACCAACTGTATAAAGTTATAAACTAGCTAGGTAAGGAAAAGTAAATTAAAGAGAAATCTAGGATATGAAATCTAGTGATATATATACGATTATTAGGTAGTAGTAGTGCTACCTATTATAATTAAACATGAATTATTATGTTTGCCACGCAATCTAAGTCGATGCCGACATGATTTAAATGTCTGCCTCCAGATGTCTGAGTCAATATATAGATTTAACTGTAAATTAACACAAACCCTAATATATCTCTCCTCACCACAAATACTAATTATTTAATTAATATACGCTGCTACATAATAGCAGACACATCCATCTTCATCCTTTTCTCTATTTGCAACCTATATTATTCATTTAAGAACCCACAGTTTGGAACTTTTGAGTGTGTATCAATTAGTCCAAATTAAATTAGTTTTGAGGTTATTCGAGAGTCAGTTGGCTTAAGTTTATTTATTTTATGGGGTAGGTCAAAATTCCCAATACGTTATTAATATAATCCTACGTGATATTATCTCGAGATTAGCTCCGACTTTTCAACTGAAACGATTCATACAAAGACTTATTTGAATATGAATATACAGTCATATCTTTATTAGTTGATCTACTTTGCTCAAGGGATATTAATTACTCCCTCCGATTTTTTTTAAGTGTCATATTTTACTTTTTTTCTTGTTTCTAAATAAGTGTCCTATTTCAAAATTCTAGAGTATATTTATGACAATCTTTCAATTTTGCCCTTATTTAATACTTATTGGAATTTGATATTATTTGTATGAATGTATTTATTATGCTATTCAATAAAGGGTATATAAGTAAAATTTTCATTTTATTGGTATGTGTGATTTAGTAAAATTTGACACTTATTAAAAAACGAAGGGAGTACTTAAAAGCAAAATCAATAAAAGTTTAGGGAATGCAATATATAATTCAAAAAAATTAGAAACAAGAAGAATCAGAACTTATCCAATAGGGGGATTAATTGTTGGTCGATTCTTTGGGAGCAAAACAATGCCAAGGAAACTAAATTCCATATATGCCAACCCAAATGCATGATTAGACAATCAAATCAACATAAGATTTAGGGTTACTAATAATTAATGATATGTTTCACCTTTTAATATTCCTAAAGCAGCAAATACCAAAAATATTTATTTAATCAAAGAGTTGGAGCAAGGTTTGCACAAATAGGACAAGAGCATATAAATCATGCATAAATTCAGCCTAAATAGTCGGATTAATCTCTATTAATGCTCGATCACTTACATTAGTTACATTACATGCATGCTACAGATAAGCCATATATAGTGAAACGATCGAACAAGTATTTCAACCTAAAAAACCCATAATTAACCCTATCATTTGAATGTATAACCTCACAATTAGGATTCACCATCGGAGAATTAAGTAATTAAAACCCATATACTGTATAATTAATAAGGGGATAGATAAGATTTGACAAACACACACTGACACACACAAATATATGTTTGTATATGTATACATATAGCAACAATATTGACCAGAGAGAGAGAGTTAATTGATGTTTAGGATTTGAAGAACAAGAATACGAGGTGCCCTTTTTGGGGTTTTGTAGCTCGAGGAAATATTTTTGTTTGGGATACGAGAAAAGCTGAAAAACATCGATATTCTTTGTTTTTACGCAACGATGAATTTCTTTCTTTTTATTAAATACTAGTTATTTGATAATTTTGAGGCTTGTGTGTATGGGAAAAGTAGCTTTGTACGAAAGGCTTTTTCCTCTACATTGGGAAAGGGAATTTAATTTTATATATTAAAATTTTAATTATTTATGGGTTGACATGATATGTATAGCCTTCTTTCGGCTGCATGTTACCTCCAAAGGGGGACTAACATTCATGCATTGTCTTGTTTATATGTACGGCTGCTTCGGTCTCACTAAACTAAACTAAACGTGACATAATTATCTTATTTGGACATTTTATTAAATTTGATATAATTTTAAAATAATAAAAATTATTCTTTTAAAAAAGTGTGGACTCTACCATTTTTATCACTCTTACACTACTTTATATACTCTAATTAATAACCGTGCTTAAAAGTTTTGTACCATACTTATTGGGACGAAGGTTACATTCCTTCACTGCCCCAGATTCTATAATTTAATTCTAAATCTTGTATTTAATTTGTATGTACAATCGAAGCTATCGACTTAAGTTTGGTTTCAATTTCATTCGTATCTTGAGATGTGATGAGTTGAATTAAATATAATGCAACTTTTTAACCAGGAGAATATTAATTACATTGAGGGTGCTATATATATACGTGCATGCATTAGAATTAGGCTTGTCAATGGGTAGGTAAAATCCGGATCGGCACCGTTAAATTAGATACGGTTCTAGAACCGGAACCGGACCGTTGAATATCGGATCCGGACCCGGACCCGGACCGTTAATTAAAATATTAATGGTTCCGGTCCGGGAGAATACCCATGGGTATTATTGGGTATGGGTTACCCATGGGTCTCCCTATGTTTATTTATATAATTATTTTAGTCACCAATTCGTTAAAACAAATCCGGATTAGAAATAAATTAATTAAATATAAAATATTTAATAATGAAACTTCATTCTTATTTTATTTAACCATTATTAAAAAATCACTTAAATACCATAATTATTTTACGACTTATATGTATTTATTGTTTGAGTACATTTATTATTGAATTATGACGTATAGAGTGTTCGTCTACGATTAAGAATGTAACACGAGATATTATAAAATATTATTTTTTTTAAGATAAAAAAAATTGAAGAAAAAAAATGAAAAAAAAATTGGAAAAAAAATGATCGGGCCGGACCGGACTAGAACCGGAACCATACCTTACGGGTCGGGTCGGGTCTGGACCGACCATGAGCGGGTTTGTACGGGTCTAGAACCGGAACCGGAACCGGAACCATAACTTTAAAATGAGAGGGTTTTGACCGGTTTCGGTTCCGGTCCGGGTAAAACCCACCCATTGACAAGCCTAATTAGAATTACATAAATAATTAAATGTTACGACAAGCTATAATACATATATATGTTTAATTATTTTGTCTAATAACTTAAATAGACTTCTATATCTACTTGATTTAATGCGATATTCTTTTTGTTTTTCTTCCTCCTAGAGCTAACACAAAGGTATATAGATTAGTAATAGGTGATATCATATTTGTATGATTATAGTGTTTTTGTAAACCTTACTTGCATAGATTTAACACTAGATATGTAATGGAATGGGAGCATCCTAGTTTAGCTAATTTGAAAACTAATTCCAAGTATTACTTTGAAGGATGTATTATTAATTCTTCAAATAAGAAACACATTAAATTAAGCTTATCTTTATAAGTTTTTTTCTTTGAGTTTATCGCTATATTTTCCTAGTCATAAGCAATATATAGTCAGAACAAATGAAATGAATAATCCTGGCACACGCACACTGTGTTGTAATTTGCTAATTATGTGACTGGTTTTAAATGTGGATGTAAATTTGGCTTGAAAGTGCGGGTTGACCCGACTACCAATTCAAAATTGAAAAAGGTTAGAGTTGAAAATTTATAACCGAAACATTTTTTAGCGCGAATGAGTTGGATTAAAAACAATCCGAACCTGATAGGGTTAACCCAAAACTGATTGGGTTGGCTTGATTAACCAAATGAAAAAATAAAATACTAATATATTTGATTTTATATATAAAAAATGTATTTATCATTTAATCAATCAATTAAAAAAATTAATCATGACACAATTTTGTTTCAATATCATTACCTTTTTTTTTTCTTTAAATTTATTAATATTTAAATTTAATATTTAACTATGTTTAAAATTTTATTTTATTTGTTATATTTTTCATATATATGTATTTTTTTTAAAAATATAGAATCATAAAAAATGTACATATATGTTAAACATTTTTATAATTATTCTAGTCCGAAAACCAAAAATTTAAGATTAAGATTGTAAATTTTCTACCTAATTGAGTTCGAACCGAATAAACCGATAACACAAGTGTGTTAGCTCGGACTAACCGGATTTACATCCATAGTTTTAATAAATAAATTTGAGCAGTGCTGAAAAGCCTAAATCCTAGTTGTCATATCAGTCTTTAGAGAATGTATACTGTATGCATTAAATAATTTCAAAATTAATATTTAATCGATTCAAGTTGAACAATCTAATCACTTAATTAATTTGTCATCTCTCATGTAAAAATCAGTGTTCTTGATTTTCGAACGCAAGCTAGACATTGTTAATTATCTAGGTCTATATATTTGATTTTCTTCTTGAATTTCTAACTGCAGTTGGATCGTGCAATTAGTCTTATACTACTCCCTCCGTTTTTATAATAAGTGTCAAATTTTACTAAATCACACATACTAATAAAATGAAAATTTTACTTATATACCTTTTATTGAATAGCATAATAAATACATTCATATAAATAATATCAAATTCCAATAAGTATTAAATAAGGGTAAAATTAAAAGATTGTCATAAATATATTCTAAAATTTTAAAATAGGACACTTATTAAAAAAAATAAATAAATAAAATATGACTCTTAAAAAAATCTGAGGGAGGGAGTATATACTAATGGCAAATGCAATCATTAGCTTGCTAGCATAATAACACCAATTTATCAGTAATAATGAGTGGGTAGGAATCTGCATTAATACTTTAAACAACCTAATAAAAACCATTAACCATTATCCAACTATGTGCTAATTACAAACTTAATACACACAATTTCATTCCCTCCATGTATATTTGAAAAAATTAATCATTTATCAATTTACTCTCTCCTATTCAAAAACCCAAGAAAATTTTGTTTCAAAAAAGAAAAAAAAAACCCACACACATTAAAACTAGCTACCAAGGAGAAACAGTAAATAGTTAAAGTGATTATTTCATCTGTGTCCTAGATAGTCTCTTTCCAACGAAAAAAGGTAAGCATTGACATAACAAAGAGAACTAAAACCTAGTCATATATATATATGCTACTTGGTAACCAAATTATTATATATCGCTCTTAATTAATGCAAATCGTGTTTCCTCATGATATACTTAATTAGTGTCGTTCTAAATGCATGCAGTACATTGACCATATTATTGTATATTTAAATACGAGAAAATTATTAAGCAGACGATATATATATAGTTTTATTTTTTCTGAGAAACAGCAGATCTTGAATAGATAATCTTGTGAACACATTGCATGATGTTGATGAGTTAGATATATGGTAAGTAGTAAAAAAGAAGAAAAGAATGTGCTGTCAACTGAAAACTAGCTAACAATGAAAGAGTGAAAGTATTCATTATATACTGGCCTGCCTGCAGAGATCAGCTGAGCAGCAATACATTACACTCCACAATTAAATAAATTATAAAAAATTAGATACAAATTACTAAAAATATGAGCATTTCAGGAAATATTCCTTCAAATATAGGGAAGAGAGAAATGCTCAACTCAAGTATTACTTCATAAATTATAATGCATCCAATATTCAGTAACATCATGACTTGTGTGTGAATTTTATATGCAAATCAAGAAAAACGCCCAAATGCTTCTGTTTCACTAACAGCTAACATTTTTATACACATATCTGATATGCTTGCATTAATTTATTTACTTATATAATTAATTTCAAGTGCACCTGCAACTGCATTAAAAATTTTCAGAACTGAAGCAGCTTCCTAAAATGTGCATATTCATTAGAAACACTGTTGGTAAGTGATGCAAAACAATTAACCAAATTAAATAGAGAGAAAATAAATATGTGGAGAAATTTTTTCCCATCATCATATTCAAAATCATGCATGCAAAAATCTATGAGATGTATAAATATATAATGTTCAAATCCAATTGTAGATCGATAGATATTCTACTGAGAAAAATTTCAATCCCTGATCTGTTTATAGGATTTATGAGATTAGTTAATAGTTAATTTAAACAAATGCATATATAAGAATTTGAGATAAAATTCAGACATGCATAAATCCCCTGAATTCCTCTTGCTAATTAATTATGTCCAATCCTATATATATAAGGCATGCATAACTCTCTTTCTGAATCTCAAATGGGGTTTTTACAACATCACCGTACCATAATAAATATCTTAAGTTAAAATTCCTTTTTTCTTACAAAACCTCAAAGGGTTTAGTACTAATCAACAAGAATGAATATCATGAGATCATAAAAAACCGAACGAGATCCGTTACTCGACCCGTGTTTCATCTTCTTTACCCGATATGTATATCGATCCCCGACCACGCTGTTAGTCGCGTGCTAGCTGCTCTCCACTTCACCAATACACACGTTACAAAAGCTCACCGGAATAAGAGATTAGGTTTGAGGTCCTCTCTAGCTAGCTAAGAATTAATTAATTCGCTCTCTTTTTTTATTTTTCATCAAATGATTTCTCTTTAATTTATTATTGTTTCTTCAAGATCTTGGAGGTGGGAAGAGTTGCGTACCGGCGATGAAGGTGTTAAGTGGGGCTGAGTATAGAGAATGGTCGAGGTAGGGTGAGGCTGCGGCGTCTGCCGTGGAGGTGATCGTTAAATTGAGGTGTTGAACACCGACGCTGCCGGAAGAGGTGTCTCCGGCGGCAGTGGCGGCCATGTAGTGGGATTCGGTGCCTTGATCGTAAAGAATTCCCTTGAAGAGATGGCCGGAGATGTTGACAGCGGTTTGGTAGGCGAATTGCTCTTCTGCGTCGTCGATGGCGGCGACTCTCACGCACCGGAACACCGCCTCTGCGCTCACTTCCGATGGCAAATTCCCCACCTCAAGCCCTAATTCAGTAATTAATTAAACACATGCAAATTCAAGAATGCTCTCTCTCTCTCTCTCTATATATATATATATATAGACGTGCACAATATATATTATAGATCATAAGAGGGGGGATGAGAATAGGGTATGCACTGTGCAATTTCTGTGGAGAATACATTAAAACAGTGGGTTATTGAAAAGAGGAAAGGGAAAGAGAGTAATCATGGGGTCGATTTCACCGTCGTTATGTAGCAGGCGACTGCAAAACAGTGAAGACGAAGCATAACAAAACAAACAACAAGACTCTCCCTTACTTCTTTCTCATATCTAATAAGGAGAAAGGGAAAGAGAGAGAAAGAGATAGGGAAGAAGACACACATATATATATAGATAGATAGTAGTACCTGCTGTAGTGGAAGTAGGTATGCGCGTACACACAAGGGAGTTAGAGGAGCTGGGGTTCTCCCTCTGCCTCTTTCCACTACTATCTCTCTCCCTCTGATCTAGACCGCCGCTGCCGCTCTCTTGCCGCTGCTGCAGCGCCGCAAGCTGCTGCTGCTGCTTCTCCCTCCTCTTCGCCGCCGGGACCCACGTGCTCTTCACGTGCGTCTGGCACTGGAACCCCCGGCTCTTGCAGCACGTCCTGCACCTCATGTGCGTGCAGTCCTTCTTCGCTTGGTTGCCGCAATCTTGACAGCTGATTCCTCCGCCGCCTACGCCGCTGCCGCTCCTCATCATTAGAAACCCCGATCTCGGCGACTCCTCGGTGATGCTGAATCCTCCGCCGCCGCGGCTTGGCCCCACCGCCAGCCCCCCCGCGGAGGCGTATAGATCTTGCAGAGGGTTCCCTCCCACGCCTCGCTGCAGGAAATTCTCCGCCTGCTGCTGTTGGTTGGTCTGCGGCTGCCATAGCTCGAAGCCTCGGTAGGAAGGATTGATCTCTTCATTTCTGTACAAGAACCAGCTCTCGGGATTGATCTCGGGGTTGTGGTCTTGATTGGGATTGGCGCCGCTCCTGCCGCCCCCGTTGCCACCGCCGCCGCCGCTTAGTGAGAAGAAGCCGGCCATTGGGAGATGGTCAATTGGTGGGGATGGCAATCCATATTAGCATAACATAAAGTGAAAATGACTAAATGAGTGGGGAACAATAGAATTGGCAAAATTTAGATTTCTTGAATTGTGGGTTTTAAGGCAGACAAATTCTGGGATGCAAGTGAATGAGCAAAATTGTACTATATATTGCATGTCATAACTAAACCACATATAACCAATTAATTAATCATAAAAACAAACACAAAGAGATAAGAAGAAGAAGAAGAAGAAGGTACTAGGTATGTAATTGAATAAATGAAGAGAAGAGAAGAGGAAGCGTGAGTTGTAGAGAGAGAAAGAATGGCAGCTTTTAGTATATGGGGCGATGACTTGCCTTTCGTTTGCTTTGTTTTGGTTTGCTTTTGGTTTATGGGGACAACTTATTACTACTTCTCTCTAATCTAAGTATATATGTGTGGCTGTGGCTGTGTGTTTTTACATTAAAGATGCAGAATTACAGCTCTGCCACGCCGCCATGCCTTAGCTTCTTCCTAAAAGCAGCTGCTGCAATTCCCTTCTTTCTCTCTCTGCTTCTGCTTATTCCAGATTATGTAGCATGCGCAAAATCCAACATATATCTTCTCCTCTCCTTTGTTTTCAACTCATTCCTGCTCCTCTCTCTCTCTCTCAAAATACTAAGAAGAAAGAAGAGTACTGTACTGATGAACAGATGAATGGTGATGACTGATGATGATCGATCAAAATAGTGAGGGACAACAGTACTGGTGATGATGATCTAAAGGTCGGAATACAATTGCTTCACGATCCAACGACTGCTGTGCTGCCACGTGTCCTTCGGCCAACTTTTGCTCACCCTTGTCCTTTGGACCGGAATACCCGCTGCTTTATGTCTTTATTTCTCATCAAATTAATTATATTAAAATTGGAATATCCATTTCATAAAAATATAAATGTAGAATTAGTTTTCTTTTTTTTTTTGGTAAAAATTAATTAATTTCTTTTAGTCTCATGTTCTCTCTCTTGTTTACATTTATTAAGAGACATATGCATATTAAAAAGGACTCTATATATATTATTGAGGTAGATCATGACATTTTTTTAATTGTATATTATAAGGATAGTATTTAGGATTTTTCATGTTATGTGATATCTTTAATATATCCTGCATGCAACAAGTTCAAATGTGAATACATGTATATATGACCCTATAAGGAGTATATTATAATTAAGAGTACATGTATAGTGAAATTTATTGACTATTTATTCACAATTAGGTTGATATTCATTTTAATTTTATTTATAATGTTATTTTCTAATAAAAAAATCAGTTAATTTGGAAAACATATCAATTGCAGATAGTATCTTTCATTTAAAACAGATGCGGATAACTGCAAATTACGATTCGGTTATCTGAATGAAACGGAAGTCCATCACTATTTATTTAATTTATATTGTGAATATGGTACTAAGATGCATTTGTAGTCCAAGTGCAATTAGTTTATTTCTATTGCAACTATATTATCATAATATTTTGATAGTTAAAATCTCTTACATGTAGTATATATATCATGAACCAAATTAATACTAGAATTCCTTATAGCACGAATAAGATTATTTTGTATGTAGACATGTGTTATAGCTTCCTTAATTATCAAACTGATTAGCTATCAATTTATTTTATTTATATTTTGTCTCAATCGGTTATCATGTCTCCAATGTCTTCCGAATTTAAATTGTACATATATTTAGTTTATATTAGCAATGCTTGAAATAATACTAGCATATATATATATATATATATATATATATATATATATATATACTCATCTATAATATTATTAAAAGAATACATATTAATGAAGACTTCTCCTTAATCCAAGGCTTACGTGACATCACCACAAGCCTTCTTATTATATATGGTAATTTAATTAATATGATTTAAGTATATTTTATATAGTAATCAATCATCATAATTTTGCATTCCACACGATTTTTTTTTATTTCGGTAAGTCAATATTTTTATTATCTTTTACAATTTCTTGATTTAAGTAAGTTCAGTCGATCATAATATTTAATTAATTATTCTCCATATGTTATTCCTAAATCTCTTCAATATTCCTAAAATTTTATTTTTAAATTACAATATAAAGTGATTATTTATCAATAAATTTTACACGCGATAAATCTTTATGTAACACATATATTCTGCAACGATATAATTTTATGATTCTATCTAACATCACTTCTATCCATCATTATTATTTATCTTAAATAATCATATTAAATATTATTAATTCTAATATTTATTTGATTTGATCAAATAATTAGTTTTTATCAAATAAATAAAGAGTACATTTTTAAAATTTTATTTTTAAAGTACAATATAAAGTGATTATGTACTAATAAATTTTACACGTGATGAGTCTTTATGTAACATGTATATTCTGCAACAATATAATTTTATGATTCTATCTAACATCATTTCTATCCAACATTATTATTTATATTAAATAATCATATTAAATGTTATTAAATCTAATATTTATTTGATTTAATCAAATAATTTTTTGAAATTTTATTTTTAAAATATGATATAAAGTGATTATGTACCAATAAATTTTACACGGGATGAGTCTTTATGTCACACGTATATTCTGCAACTATATAATTTTTCAGTAGTATGAATTAATTTACAATTATGTTAATAAATCATAAGGTAATATGATTTTTTTATCAATATTTTATAAATAACATAAATTATTGTAAATAATATTTATAATAATTTGTTAATTTATATCACTTTTAAATATAAAAAATAGGCTAAAATAATCATTTTAATATAACATATTCAAATTTTTTAAACCCAAAATGTTATAGAAAAATAGGTTAAAAATATATTATTTCAAAAAAGAATTATATATAATATAAGATAATTTCCCGTCGATTTTCGACGGATTACACGCTAGTATATATGTATGTAGGAAATAGATCGAATAAAAATGATTCTGTATGAGTTAACTAAAATAAATGTTGATTGTTAAATTATTTAGATCAATGGTATAAATTAAAAGATAATTTTGATATATATCTTATTTAAATATTTTATGCCTAAAAATAAGGAATTTGTTATTTCTAACTAGTGTTTATTGATTAAGTTATAGTTTAATTATATCCATTAGATGAATAATATGAATGATTGAAATTTATTTTTAGTTAACACAAGCATATCTATTTTCATTATATATACACACACGAATAAGTATTTTCTCTAATTTGGCTTATGTCCTTATATCTTGTAGGTTTTACTAGCTAGAAATCAAATGAAAATAAATTTTCACATATTCATGTGGAGCTAAAACAATTATTTGCACGTATAGATTTTGTCCAAAGTAAAAGCTGGTTAATTATATTAGGTTAGGCTAGGTTTCAAAATTGCCTTACATTTAGACACCATTTTTTTCTCTTATTTGGCTACACTCTATATATATGTCCATAATCCATACATATATAAGTAGAAAACCTTGTTTTATACAATCACTTCCTTTTCAAATTCTAGTATTACTTCTACCATTAACTATACCATCATTTTCTTCTTCCATATGTCTCAACTTTTTTATATATACAACCATACTTTTTTATTATATGCGATTGTGCTTTTTCACATTATGTTTTTTTATATATATCACAATCATGTTTTTTAATAGAAAACAAGATTGTATATATATATACAAAAAAAATTCCCATGTTCTCAAATTACTTCATGATATAACAATCGTAGCATGCACAATTCGAAAAAAATATTTAAAATCCATGTAATTATTTAGTACCATGTAATTATTTTGATCAAATAATTAATAGGGATCTTTGAAATCCAACTGCATGGTTTATAATTTAAGAACTATATATGAATACATCACATATATATAATTATTAATTAGCCAAAATCAATAACCGGGAATAAACTTCAAAGCCCAACAACATAATTTGCGGTAATTGATTATATTAATTATTAAACCCCCGCCAAAAAATTAATTAATTACAACCTATCAATTATTCACAATAATTATTTTAACCCATTATTTTCGAAGGGGGAAAGTGACACCCCAAAGTGGTTAAAACTGTTTCAATTATGTTCATAATTAGGGTTTCTACTTTTAGTGATTCGGAGGGGACCATGCGAAAGTAAGACATCTAATCTAATTAAATTTTAATTAATTAAGCGGTTTGATTATTGGGGAGTTGTTGGTTGACTATAGGAGTTAATCGTAGGGGTGTAATGGTAATTTCGTAAGCGAAGTGTACGTATTTAAGAGTCTAAGACCATTAACAAAGACTGTATTTAAATAAGACTGTAAACAGATTTCCGCCGGCCTGTGTATGTAGCCTATTAATTAGGGTTATTTAAGTAATTTAGCCGCAAATAGCAAATATTTCCTCCTTTTCGTTTATTACCGTTTCTAATTTTGTCATGACAATACTATTCTATGTATGCATGGAAATTCTGATATATGAATAAAATATTCTTTCATTTTATTAAAATTTTCAGAAAATTAATAATAAATAAATTCGAGAGAATTAAGCCATCACGCATAAGATAATGATTCTTTGGAAAAAGATTATCTTGCTAGCTGAAACTAATTATTTAAAAATTCATAATTTTATTTTATTTTAGCTAAATAACCTCTCATATATAGCATATGGATGAAATAAAACTATTCCTTATTGCTGGTTAAAAAATAAATTTTGACTGTTAAATCATTTAGATTAATAATAATAGTACATGTTAAAAGATAATTTTCGTACAAATCTTATTTAACATATTTTATCTCTTAAAATAAGATTTGTTATTTTTTTTTAGTAAACTATATTGATTAGAATACAATTTAATTATATTCATTGATAAAAAATATGGATGGTTCGAATTTATTTTCAATTAATACAAGGATATCTATTTTAAATATAACTATTTCCTACGTGTGTGTTGGTCCCGAAAAGAGTGAACTGAGTGTATGGGGGGGGGGGGAATATACCAGTCAGATTTTTATGGCTCCTGAACTGAAGGGAAGTACTTCAGTGAGAGAGATGGACTTTCAGATAGGAAACCTTCAGTCTACACTTAGTGTTTGACTGATGGACTAATATCTTAAGTGTGCGGAATGTGGTGGTTTTAAATCTTACTCGTTTGCTTCAGAAAACTTAATGCAATGTTTCTCTTTTCACTTAGTCAGTATTCAATTGATGATAAACAATGGATAAGAAATACTGAATGTAAATGAGAGAGAGAGACAGTGATTTGGTTTGCGTGGTTCGGAGATGAAAACTCCTACGTCCACGAGTACTCGATGTTAGTCGATGGTTTCCAACTTAATGGAAATGTAATAGTCTTACAGTGATCAACCACAGTGGTTTAGATAAACAAGATATCTGATCACTTCTAGCTTCGAACTTAATCTAATGCTAAACTATTCTTCGGTTACAAAATGATTGCTAAGAACACTAGATAATAGAATCTGAAAGCTTTGATGTTCTGGACTGAAAGTTTGAAAGCTTGAGAGCGATGATATCAATAGCAAATTGTGAATAATGGGTAACCGGTGTTGAAGCCTTTTGAAGTAGCGGGGTATATATAGTGCTCTCTAAAAAATATAGCCGTTGTGAGATAGAGCTTCATTTGAATTCTTTCCGTTGGAGTCTTCGTCTTTTTGCCATTTTTGGTGTCTGCAGAAAGATTGTGTTTCACCTACTGAGATTTTTGCCATAAATAGAAATGCCTACGGACTAGGCTATCACTCAGTAGAGAACTTCAGTAAAGGACTTCAGTGCAGACTTCAGAAGTGAACTTCAGTGGTAGGAAGACTTTTGGCTTCTACTTCAACTTCAATACTTCAGGGAAGACTTCAGTAGAAAGGTCCTTCAGTATTGGGATAACTTGAATCTTTAGTGGAGATGTCCTTCAGTGTACCTGAAAAATTTAGAACTCCCTAATACATGAGTTCTTAGACAAAAAACACTAAGATTCAGTACTGGTCTTATTACATCTTTCAGGGGAGGTATTGAGATCTGAATCAAAACACTTATAAATATTTCCCAACATTGTGTGTGTGTGTATATATATAATATAAGGTAGCATTACAAAAAATGTGTTATATAACAACGGAATAGTAACGAAAAAAAATTTCCGTTTCTAAATTTTAACGAATTAACAACGATATTGTTATTAAATTTAAGTAACGGAATTAATGACAAAATTATCCGTTATTAAAAATTTAGCAATGAAATTTTCCGTTACAATTTCATTACTAAAATTGAAGAAATCATTCTAGAAACGGAAATTCTGTTACAATTCCGTTGTTATATATAGTAATGAAATATATTCCGATGTTAAATTTTTTAGTAATCATCAATATTACTATAAAAAACTCTGTTACAAATTCGTTACTAAAATTTTTCAGATTGCAAGTTCTTGTTTTAGTAACGAAAAATTTCGTTCCTAATATATATATATATATATATATATATATATATATATATATTTTAGCTTAGGGAGAAAATGCTACGTATGTAGTAAGATTATTGGGTATATATATTATATAGCTACTCAAATTATGATCCAATTTTTGGGATGATGCATGACATGAGATGAGATCACAATACAAAATTACAAAGTGCCGCAAGTTATGCATAAAGGGCACTTTGGGGATTTCACGATCACGACATTAATTTGGAAATATATATTAGTTTAATCAATTTTACTAACTACATTTTTTCCCAATTTTATTGAGGGGTCACTACTCACTAGATGGACATTGCATTGCACTTAAAATCGTATACAGGACATGTTATAATCATTGACATTAATATTTAATAAAATAAATAGTAATTAATAAAAAAGATTTTATCATCGATTCATCATCAACCCTTACTTATAATATATGATTAATTATGTGCAGTTATATGATCATAGCTCTTAATTTAAGTTTTTGAATTTGGTCGAGTAATTAATATCGAAACATATATCAATTTGTGTTACTTGCAATGAGGATTATAGTTGTAGGGCTAGGGCAGTACAACTTATAGTTACTTTATTTTTAATTTTCCTTTATCATGTTAATTTCTAGATGATCCTACTCCTAGATACTCCCTCCGTCCATAAATGTATGTTACATTTTGACCCGACACGTATTTTAATATAGTATTTTGACTTTATGTGAAAGAGTGGAGTTAGTGGAGTTTGAGTTCGTCGGAATCGGAAGAAGAAGACATTTTGGAGAGAAAATATAGATAGAAGAGTGGATGAAGGTGTATGAAGAATAAAATGAAATGTGGTATTTATAGATATAAAGTCGCCCGACAGCCGCCCGTCGCCCCCACTGCCCGCCCCTGCCCGGGCCTCCCGCTCTCCCCAGCGCTACGGGTGCTCTTACTCTCTTCGTCTCAATTAACTTGAGCCGTATTTCTTTTTGGGCCGTCCCAATTAGCTTCAGTCATTTCCTTTTTAGGAAATCTTTATTACTCACACAAATTTATATAATATCATTACTTTATACTTTAAACATACACTCCTTAACTCGTTAATTTCCGTGCCGACAATACAACAAAACTCTCAAATAGTGACACTTAGGTGTAACTATTATGAGTGTCACAATATTTTAAATGAATGCCACTAAAATTATTAGTAATATTTAATGGTGTAGATAATTTTGTGCAGTGACACTTTCAAATACATGTCACAAATTATTATTTAATAATTACACTTTTAAATGTCACTAAAAATTTTAGTGACGTGCAATAAAATTTTGTGACACTACCACCAATAATAGTTACACCCAAGTGTAACTATTTGAGAGTTTTGTTGTAGTGCGAAAAGAAGTGTCTCAAATTAGTTGAGACGGAGAGAGTATTATTTAATTGAAATGTGTGTGCTATAAAAGGAAAATTTTAAGTGTAACAAACATTTAACGGTCATGATCGATGTGACATGTCATTTAGATTAATAATAATTTTTTGATGAAATTAATATTTTCCACTTTTGTATTTAGTATTTATTTTATATAAATAATCAGCTTGCATAACTGAAATACTAGTAAAGTTCGTTTACATATTATACAAAACAATGTAGGTTAAGAACCAAAAAGAAAAACCTTTTACACCCATAAATGAAAGGTTAATTAAGATTCAATTACATATATATTTTTCACAAATTGATTTGGCTGACACAAAATTGAGTTCAAAAAATTATATACATTAACTCACACTAATATTATTAATGCCAATTAAATAAAAGCTTTGAATTATTGGATTCAATATTGCTAGCTTAACATAAGTAATAATTAAGTTATGAATTAATTTGATACAAATAATTCACATATTACAGCATGGAAGGTAATACGTAGACTATAGTAGGCAATTATAACTATTAATCAATCGGCCCATTAATTATGTCAAAATTAATTATCCTACTTACAAAATAATAAAGTTTTGTTGATTTATCTAACATATATAGCTTAATTAAAGCTAGCTATGATTTCTTTGTCACAACTTGACTAATACTATACTCAGATATAAATACAACCCTACCCTATATTATCTCTATAGTCGAAAAAGCTGTGTCTTTAAATAATGGTGAAATACATAATTAAATTAAGGGATGCAAATTTTGAATTTATTATTGATTTATACTTGTACTATATAGCAATGTATAAATCGACAGAGTATTATTATATGTTACCACTATGAATATTGTCTTAGCTGGCCCTTGATTTTATATTAAATAATCTTAATTTCCAAATAACTCACAAAATACAATTCATTATGATGCAATAATTATTACACACACATATATAAGTTCTCTATAGGATTTAAATAAGAGCAAGAGGAGAGGAGACCTACATATTGTATGGAGGGAAGTAGCAAATTGTACTCCCTCTGTCCAAATAAACATGACACAAAATTTTTGGGCACGATTATTAAGTAACGTGTATAAAATAATGTAAGAGTGATAAAGGTGGTAGGATCCACACCTTTTTCAAGGGATAATTTTTACTATTTTAGAAATGTATCAAGTTTAGTGGAACGTCCAAATTAGAGAATTATGTCAAATTTAGTGGGACGGAGAGAGTAGTATATTAGAACAATAATTGCAAACATGCAGTTTTTTTACCCATATATATCTATATATCTATATATATTTGAAATATTTGAATATATTCAATGGCTATTTATATATAGTTTTTTTTTAAAACCTTACTTCAACATGATTAGAGCAACTTAGGAGCTCATTATTTTTGTGACAAAATTTACCTTTTGTACCATGTATTAGCGCTGATGCCTTTAAATTAATTATTAATTGTATCATAATGTGCTTTCAACACCTCTCATTTCCTCCTTCCCTAAGTTATAGTACAATTTAATAATCATGTAGTTATATTATATCATATATTATTCTCTTAGGTCACGTTTACTGCGTAAGATAAGTTGGAATAAGCCTGAATATATAGATAAAAATAATATAGATTAATATAGTCTTTACTAATTAATTAGAACTAAATCCTTAAGATATTTTAAAATACTGTAATTATTTGTTTGATGAGTATCTCATCCGGAATGGTAGAATTAAAGTAATTCCAATAAAAATGATAATTTGGATCAATTCTATCATATTTAGTAAACATCTCGTTCAGGTTTCTGTTTTCTAAATTATCACAAATTAATACTTAATTTATTATAGTTAAATAAACATATTTTCTTCTTCTTAGTTACAAGATATTGAGGTTTGATCAGTTACGACCCAAAATGTTGTCTCTCTAAGTCTAACTTAGATTGGGGTACAATTTTTTGGAACTATATCGAATAATAAACTTTTAGACACAGTTTCTCTTAAATAACTAATATTACGATTGAATAATGAATATTACCCAGCTTGTTGGAATTATGTTATATAATTATCAAACTTGATTAGGTGGTCCTCATTTATTTGGCCAAATTAATTAAGACAACTTTAAAATAGAGTCGAATTAATATAGTATTATTTTGAAATACTCAGCCAATTAAGAGGTTTGTAATATTGTCTGGTAATATTATTTTTTTAATTTTCTGAAACCAAATTAGTCTTGTATTGATCTTGTACTATGATTAATTAATTAATACTGTAAGGGTGCATTTTCATTAAGCATTTTCCGACCAAATTATACTATGACCGTATATTGAAGCAAATTTTGACTATAATATAGAAATTATAATAAGTAATAATAGTAGTATAAAATTAGAATAGAAAGAGCATGAAGTAATTAAGAGGTTAGGTTCTTAATTAGTCAAAGAGTAAATTAGGCACAAAGTTGGATTGCATTTAATCGTATACAGTGTATGATGCTTAATTAGATTGGGAACAAAATCAACTGCTGGAAAGTGATGTCGAAATAATCAAACAATTTGCTATTCAACTTTGACAATTAGAGGACAATAAATAATTGCATGAATCATTTCTTCATCATTAATTAATTCTCTTTACATACAAATACAATAAACTATTACAATGCACCGAAATTAATTATGTGCATATTTTAATTAATTCTTTCGAACGGATTTTTACATACATCTCTGGTTGTGTACCGATACAAATGCAGATTGGTGGTATTAAAACACATGACGTCTCTTATATATTGGTGGTATAAATCAATAGTAAAGTTTTCCAAACTTGTCAAATATGGATGAATTTGATTTAGTTTTTCAGACATGGCAGCAACAACGATTAACTTAAAAAAGTAATAACCAAAACGTATTGAAAAAGTGTTGTAACATAATAGGCGATTGAAATAGCATGGTCCATGAATCTACTTTAATCATGAAATAGCTGCTTCACTAATTGTCACGTGCTTAATTAACTTTCGAACCTCGCACCGCACCTTATTTACATTGCGAGCGACTACCATTGGGCTTACTTTAAGTAAGCTTGCCCAATATCCACTATGTTATGTTTCAATCTTGTATCAACTACAACATCTCATTTATTCGAGTGATATTTAGTGGGAATAAAATAAAATTTGTAGCGGAATCAAAATGGAAAATGAATGAATTAATCATTCCATTCTTATGATTGGTATTACGAAGGAATGAAAAAATAATTTTATAATTAAATTACACTATTATAATAAAAAGATCAAATTTGTCTAAATTCTAGAAATCAAATTTGAATTTGGTTTAATAAATAAAAATCGAGATCAAATTCAGTTTGTTTATTATTCAATTTAATGATGAATTTGAACTCGAACTTGACTCGAGTTCGTCAAATATTCGAGTTTGTGTTCATTAAAAAGTTTGTTTATTACAGTTATTTGTTATAATATATATTTTATATTAATTTGACAAGATCGAAAACTAGTTTGTATATAAGTTCGCGAACTATTCGAAATTTAGCATGTTAAAATTATATTCGAACTGAATGTTATTAGTCATGAAAAATAATTTTTATTATTACCATTATTCGTTAGTTGTGCATAAAAGCTACTTAAAAATTATATTGGTCGATTTTCTTGATTTAACCTAATAGACCAAGATCGGCCCGGTCAGCCCGACTCGACCTAGTCCGCACTAAATTTTTAAAAAAAGTTTAATAAGTTATTTTTAGAAAATAAATAACAATTATTTTTCAAAAATCAAAACAAATTTCATTCCTGATAATTGAAAATAACTAATACCAAATATAGTAGAATAAATGATTAATCCTATGTTCATAGGATTACTGATTCCTGGAGGAATTGTCATTCCTGATTATTATTTTATACCAGCCGTCAGATAAGGAAAGAAAACAGGAACGACCATTCCATTCATAGTTCATTCCTGCCATACCAACCATTCCCTCAAGTATATAGTGATGAAATTCCTAATTCACAAATCACAATTATTGTAATTTAAAGAAAAATTATAAAATGTGCTTGTAATTTTAAAGAAAAATTATAAAATGTGCTTTCTATAGAATAAAGAATTCACAAAATAATATATATAATATTTAAATTATTGAAAATTTTGTGAAATCCTATTTGAAAAATGAAAAGAGTATATACTTTTGAATAATATAAAAAGCTCTTTCTTTAACCAATAATTTATGTGTTGTTCTTTTAACTTCACTTAGCACCACTTGCAGTCGGACATTAAAATCTTGGCAGCACTGCATGAGACGAGGGCATCCAGATATAGGAGACCAATCAAGACTTTTCTGTAAATCAATTATATAGACGACAGAATCATCAAAGATTATACCATATCGATTTCTATAGTACAAGTTGTTCTTGCTTATGGCAACACCTATATTCCAAATTTCCAATTAAAACTAGAACAAAAAGAGCAATCCACCAACAAGCCAGCTAAAGATGTGATGAAGGCCTTGATACAAACATGACAAGCACTGCAACAAGAGATGACGACCTCCTTGTATATCCCGGTTCAGACTTCCGCGAAGGCTCAACTTGGAACAACGTTGTAGCAATTACATTACGTGCCATTAGCTAGGGATCGCATTAAGCTTTACTGAGAAGGTTCTGCAGTTGACCACTTGTAACTGCAGCTTGCAGATCTGAAGATAATGTCACTATTGAGATATGACGATACACACACGCATAGAGAGAGAAGAGAGAAAGAAACAAAGATATACCATCAGATCCACCGATATGCTTGCCATTCACAAACACTTGTGGGACAGTTCGTCGACCGACCAGCTCCAGGAGAACATCCTGAATCTTATACCCATCACCTGCATGTAAGCAATCAAGCACAGCCAAATACACCAATCACCAGAAAATACTAAGTATTGCAACCAAAAAGAAGAGCCAAAAGGAACACATGGACTTCTTTAACCTTATTATCAATCTTGGAAAGGAAAAAAGTACTAGTTTAAAAAGTGAAAAACAGAATGATTACCACGAAGATCGAGCTCCACCACGTAGGGCTTTTCCTCGAGTTCACTAAATACGCGCTTGGCTCGCAAGGAATATCTGACCTCATAAAATAGCACAGGCATGAGCTTAGATCGGAGAGACAATTTTAATTGAAAAGATTAACACTGCACAATTTGGTTGCCAAATGAGATGTTGCAATCATATTATGTTTGATATTTCCAAACTTTCGCCATCTAGACCAAATCCCCTTCCAAAAGTAATTCCTTGGACTAAACCTCTACGTGTTCTAATAACAAGTTCCAAATTATGGGAATCAGAGCATGAACACCATTGCTTCCTCCCACTCTCTTTCTATCCAATATACCAGACATTTCAAGGTAAATAAGCATTTCACGTTATCTTGTTTCCTTGTTCTCAAATGCTCACCAGCGTGTTGTCTCATTTCTCCCATAAGTATGCAAGCCTTAAATTTGAAATCTAAAAGCTTCACCATTTACAATCACTAAATAGTATATATATACATAAAGATAAAATACTCTGTTGTGAACTATTGACTTTATTTCATGGTTTAATTATGTGCCACAGTGGTTGAAACAGTTCAGAATGCACAAGAAGAAAGCTCAACTAAGCCTAGCAGCATCTGTTCCCCAATTAAGGTTTCTTAGAACACCACAGCACCGCTGCCTTAATTCAGTATCCAAATAAAAAACGCAAAACTGAAAAAGAGATCGAGCATAAGAAGAAATAAACCTCACAAGCCAAAGATAACTAACTTCAAAATTACACATTCCACTCCGATACAATTAACACACACAACACTACCACCACAGACTCATTGGCTAAAAAAAAAAAATCCAAATTCACATCATAATTTCTTGATTAAACACTATATTTTTTGATCAAGCATCGATAGAAGATTCAAATGATAAGAACTCACGGGCAGTATGATTTGGAGAAGATAGCAATCTTATTAGAGTAGATAACATTTTCAACAAATGCCGAGGGCGAATTGGAAGCTAGTGTTTTCTCCGGCGCATCTCCGAGCACCAACAGACAAGCCACAGCTGCAATCAGAGCTGATCGCCGCTGCAAACCCATCCCAACTGAATCGGCTTCGTTCTCGCTCTCACTTATCAGCTGGTGATCGCAACTGCAGCTAATCAATTTCAGAACAACCCTTCTCGGAATAAAATTCGCACCTTCGCGGGACCAAGTGGGCCGCCGAAAAAAAGCAGTTTGATTAAAAAAAGATTAAGAAAATTGGGGGAAATGAGAAGGAAAAGATTGAAAATGAAGAAAAATAGGAGAATTTGGGTAAAGCTTTCGAAGATTCTGAGAAGCTAACTTTACCTCTGTAGGAATTGGAGCGCCGCGTTGAAGAAGGGAAGTGAGGAAACTGAAGTAATTTTGCAGAAGCGTTCATTTTCGTAGCAAAATTTAGCGACTTATAACTTTCGAAGAAGCTCCTAAATGTGCTCAATTTGGACAAGATTTCGATTTGGGGTTCCACCGTTCACGTAATCTAAGTGTGGTCCACCTAAGGGCAAAATGGTAATTTATAGCGTTAGATGAATTTATACATCATTTCATTTGTTTTGAGTTTTTGTTAAAAGTATTCATGTTTACTACAACTAATTTTCAAATTATATTTAATCAATAATTAAATAATTTTAAACATGAAGTGCTTGTAGATTTGATTTGACCTCTATATGATTTGACTAACAATAGGTAGATTGCATCATGCATTAGTACAAGTAGTTATGGTGTATTCAACAAGTAAAAAACCCTTAATAGGAGAATACAAATAGTGAAACATTCAACATTAGGACAATTAGTTATGGAGTGGAGCTCTCTCTGTATTTCAACCTCCATACTTTCTCCTCAGTCCCAACAAGAGAAGCAATAGGCTAACATAATTAAAGTTGTAAGCCAATCTAATGAACTCCAGCTTGAAATCGTTCCAAGGAGGGTATCTGGGCTCGAGCTCGAGGTAGAAGCTTCGTTGCAGAACTGCTTTCTCGTGGCTGAATGTGTCAAATGAGTACTTCCCATGGTACCTCCCGAATCCACTCTGACCGACTCCTCCAAACGGCAACGAGTCACATATGAACTGTCAACATAGGGTCGTATTTCAAGCATTAGACGATCATCAAATCGTGCCGGATTAGCCTTATAGGTCGCGTGTGTACCTGAATCATGGTGTCGTTAAATGTCACGCTCCCGGATGAAGTCTCCTGCAGAATTCGATCCTTTAGCTTGTTGTTTTTCGTGAATGCATATATGGCAAGAGGCTTGGGCTTAGCGTTGATGAAACCTATGCTGTCTTCGATTCTGTCGAGCTGCAAGAACAGATATCTTATCAAAACAACAGTTGCTTCAATGGTCTTGAAATGAGGTGTGATCTTTACTGTAATGATGGGAAGCAATGGCCCAAAGATTTCTTCTGTCATAACCAGAGCATCACTTGGGGGATCCAGCAAAATCGTGGGCTCGATCATCCTGAAACGTCGAGCAAGTTAGACCCGATCCGTTCGTCTTTTTGTTGACTAAAACGGGACGCTTACAGATTTTCACGATCGAGTGAACCGCCATAAACAATGGAAGCTGCCACACCAGGCTCCTCAAGAAGGCTGCAAACCCTATCAAAATGACTCTTGTTCACAATTCTGCAGAGACTCTGCAAGCTCTTCACGTCTTCACCGTAGAATTGCTTGATACAAGCCTTTAGTAATTCGATCTTGAGACACATTGGTCGTCGAATCAGATCTAAACTGTGTGAACAAGAAAGTGGAGTGGATTCAAGAACAGTAGCAGAGTTTGGCCTATTACCAGATGTGGAGCTGACTTGTGTTCCATGAGGAGATAATCAATGCCGATGCAGGCTTGCCCCGCACAAGGCCCCCACTTTCCTCCAACTATTCTCTTCACGGCCACCTTCAACAATCAAGGGAAATGAGCACGAGTTGAAAGAAAAGTGTGGTTACAGAATCAAAGATACACAAGAAAACAAGGATTGGATTTAAGAATCCCATTATCCTCTTGGTTAAGTACTTTGAGAGAGCAACCTTCAAGTCCGATTCGGAGAAGGAATCGAGGATAGCAGGGCATTTCCCACCAAGCTCTAGAGTAACCGGTGTCAAATGCTTAGCTGCTGCAGCCATGATTATTCGGGCTACTCGTGGACTACCTATAACAGTTTTCAAGAACATCAAAAACATCTTCATATATCAACCATTTAGCTACAACTAACTACCTACCTGTGAAGAATATCTTATCCCATTGTTGCTGCAGTAGTTTCTCAGCAACATCAGTTCCACCTTCAACGACTCTAATGGCTTCGTTGTCCAAGTACAAAGGGATCGTTCTAAAAAGTAGAGAAGAGCAAGCTGGTGCTAGCTCGGATGGCTTGATCAGCACTGTGTTCCCGGCAGATATAGCCCCAATCAAAGGATCTAACGTAAGGCCTAAAACAAGATGTGAGGTTCAAGACTCAGTATACGCAAGTATCAACGCCTTAAAATCGAGCCCAGCTATCCATTCATGCATTTGAATCAATAACATTTACAGAGCTTAATCAAGAAAAGTGAAAAGAAGAGCATACAGAACTTACTGATTGGAAAATTCCACGACCCGAATATGAGTACAGCCCCGAGTGGCTCCGGGAAAACTTGCGCTGTCGATGGAAACAAGAGTAACGGTTGCTTTCCCTGAAACCAATATGCTATCCACAGTTACATTGAATAGTTTCTCTATAAATACTAACTTTAGGAATGACTATTCGTGCATACTCATTCATGATTTGGTATTACTAGCATAACTTGTAATGATGAAATGAAGTATGTGAGGTTTGCAGAAATACTTTTTTGTGAATTCTAATGCTTTATTTTCCTTTTACCTTTTTTGGAGCCATCCATTTCTTGAGGTGAAGCAAAGTGTGATCTGCAGATTTCTTCACCACTCCAACCTTGTTCACAAAACCAATAAAATTTTAGTACTAATTAAAGATTGATGCATGGTTCAGATCTTCAAACAGCTAATACAAATTTCCCACTAATGTTTCACAAACAAAGAACCAAAACAAATCAAATAAAAAAGATACACACACATTTAATCTATTCACCGCACAATTGGGCACTCACAAACCTTTGTACTTACAATTTCAATTTTCAAATACAAAACATAAACATAAAAAAATAAAAAATCAATCTTGTGATTTTTATTTATAATTGAAATTCAAGACTTTTTATAATTTGAATCGAATTTAGCTACAAAAAGAAATAAACCTCATCACGATAAGCTTCAACTGGGTGTTTGCCAAGATCTTGCTGGAGAGCTTCGAAAATTCGGGCTTCGTTTTCTGCAAGGAGCTTCAAGAGGGCCCGAAGCTGGCCCGTTCTCCAGTCGATTCCCCTTGTTTTCCCGCTCCGGAAAGCCCGTCTCAGCCCGATTAAGCCGCCTTCTTCCATTTTCTCTCTATGCTCGCTCGATCGAAACTTTTTAAGCAGACTTTATACACACTTAAATTAGCGATACCAAGTTTCGCAATAAATGCAGAAATTGTTTATATTTTTCTATGTGATTAGTAATTCAACGCCGCGAATTGATGGGCGAGCATTTAATTGATAGTAACGCGCAACTAACTTTCTCAAATCTTATTTCCAATGAGTTCATGTTATTAACAAAACAATTCAAACCGTACTACTGCACTAGAGCTTTGTTCTTAGAGAACAGTAATGAGTAATCTCTTTTTTCTTGGGAAAAAAATAAGAATTAATCGTACTGTCGTTTTTCACGTTATGTTCTAGCTTTAAAGTGAAAAAAGGACAGCATTAGCTACACATCACATGCAGGAAATAACAAATTTGTTCTATAATTGCTGCAAGTACGTGGGCGTTCTGTAGTAAAATCTTGCTTTGTTGGTAGTTGGATATTGCATGAATAAGTTTGTTGTTATGAATTTCATCAAGTCTATATCAGAAGGAGATATATCCACATTACAATTCTCAAATTAGCTTGTAATATGATTTCTGTAAAAAAGATGAAAATAGATATGGTGAAATGGACAGTAAACAAAAATATATTGAAACGGCAAAACGCAAAAGTAAAAAATGGAGCTAATAAAAGGTGATCCTTTACAAATACTTATATAATTTATTGGGATAATGTTTTCTAAATACATAAACTATCTACGAATTCTGGTGCTGCACACGAACTAAAAAATCTTCCTCACAATACATAAACTACCTATTCATCGTTTTTTTGAACCTCGGGCTTATTCTGGTCAAAATATGATAGAGTTAAGACGGAGTAATGAAAGAACGTGTATTGAAAGATAAATCCTCCAGGAGGAATCAGAGCGCGATGCTCTGCCACAGCGATAATCGCTAAAATCAATAATATCTCCATACCTTAAACTTTGCAGGAAAAGGAAATAAATACTAAACCCTACTAAGGCCCATGCATAAGGCTAAAAGGCCCAATAACCCATTAAAAGACAAAACAGAACAATTTAATTAAAATAACTATCTAACCCATCAAACAAATTAAAATAACTATCTGGCCCATCAAACAACTGCCGTTGCGTTCTTGAAACGGCGCCGGGTGTACACTTTTAATCTACCCAGCGCTGCACCATCAATTGCCCCCGGCGACGAAACAGCCTTGTCCTCAAGGCTGAAGTCAGGAAATTGACCCAACATATCTGCCACATCCACCCAACTGCTCTCCTCGACACCTAAACTCAACCAATGAATGAGAACCTGCTCCACTGTAATTCCATCTCGAACCACATAACGACGCTCCAACACCACACTCGGAACAAACGGCGGTTCAGCCGCCAATAGCTCATCCGGCAAGGTAGGAGAAACCGGTGCCGTGCCCACAGCTGAATTCAGTAAGGAAACGTGAAAAACCGGATGTACCTTTGAGTTATCCGGCAGCTTGAGCCGGTAGGCTGTTGAGCCGATTCGGGCAATCATCTCGAACAGCCCGAAAAAACGCGGGGCAAGCTTAACACAAGAAGCTGAAAATAAACTCTTCTGGCGATATGGACGGAATTTGAGATAAACCTGGTCCCCAATGTTAAACTCTAAAGGTCGTCGATGCTTATTTGCCTTACGCACCATCTGCTCCTGTGCACGCTGCAAATGGCCACGCAACTGAGTAAGCACCTCATCCCTCTCGCGAAGCGAGTCTGCCACCGCTTGCACCCTAATTTCTCCAGGCAAGAAGGGAACCAAAAGGGGAGGTGGCCGTCCATACACTGCCTCAAAAGGTGTCATACCAGTACTTGACTGGTAACCGGTGTTGAAACAAAACTCAGCCCAAGCGAGCCACTGCCCCCAACTCTTAGGCCGTTCGGAAGCAAAGCAACGCAGATAGGTCTCTAGGCACCTGTTCATAACCTCGGATTGTCCGTCAGTCTCGGGATGGTATGCCAAACTCAATCGCAGCGTGGTTCCCGCTGTTTTAAATAGCTCGCGCCAGAACGCACTCAAGAAAATGGGGTCGCAGTCAGACACTATCGATAACGGCATCCCATGCAGCCGCACCACCTCCTTTGCAAACAGGTCAGCCACAGACAGAGCAGTAAATGGATGCCTCAAGCCCATGAAATGACAGTACTTTGAGAATCGGTCCACCACCACAAGGATGCAATCAACTCCTCCAGAGTGCGGCAACCCAGTAATAAAATCCATGCTAATGTCATCCCAAACCTTACTAGGGATGGGAAGCGGGTTGAGCAGTCCAGCAGGGCGCTTAGCTTCGTACTTGTTTCTCTGACACACATCACAAGCAGCGACATACTTGGTAACGGATTTCATCATGCCCGCCCAATAAATAATGGTTGCTAACCGACGATAAATCCGAAAAGCCCCGGAATGACCGGCCCCCGGGGTCGCATGAAATTCCGCCAATAACTGTTTCGCCCAAGGAGAGTCCGGGGGAAGAACAACCCTCCCTTTATAGAACAGTGTCCCATGCGCATAACAATAGTGCTTTGGCCCCGGTTGGCCAGTCTCCAATGCCGAGATAATATGCGACAAAAGTGGGTCTGCCTTCACCGCACCCTGGAGGGCGTGCCAATCCACCCACTGTGGTATTGACACCGCCCTCAACTCCAGCTCTTCATCCCGTCGTGAGAGAGCATCTGCTGCCTTATTAGTCCTCCCCTCCTTGTACACGATCTCAAAATCAAAACCCAAAAGCTTAGCAGCCCAATTTTGTTGTGCTGGGGTTGTCAAGGCCTGGGCTAGCAAGTGTTTTAAGCTGCGTTGGTCAGTGTGAACCACAAAACGCCTTCCCATCAAGTAGGGTCACCAGTGCTGGACAGCTAGGACAAGCGCCATAAGCTCCTTTTCATATGCCGATTTAGAGAGCAATCGCCCAGAAAGACTCTTGCTAAAAAATGTTATCGGCTGTCGATCTTGCATAAGAACTGCCCCGATGCCACGGCCTGATGCATCACACTCAATAACAAAAACCTGAGAGAAGTCAGGCATGCGCAGAACAGGGGCTGATGTGAGTGCGTGTTTGAGGGCCTGAAACGCCTTTTCTGCTTCGTCCGACCAACTCCAGCCCTTCTTCCCGTCTTTTTTTTAAGCAAGGCGGTCAACGGCGCGACAAGCTTACCGTAGTTGCAAATAAAACGACGGTAGTAACCCGTCAGTCCCAAGAAACCACGTAATCCCTTGATAGAAGAAGGAGTCGGCCACTGCAATACCGCTCCAACCTTGGCTGGGTCCATCTGCACACCCTTGCTGGAGACGATATGACCTAAATACTCAACTTGCGATGCGCCTAAAACACACTTCTTCCTGTTAATAATCAAGGACTGGGCCTCGAGTATAGTAAGTACCTCACGCAAGTGGAGTAAATGTTCGGTCCAACTCGTGCTGTAAATCAATATATCATCAAAGAATACTAACACGAATTTTCGCAAGTAAGGTCGGAATATGTCGTTCATAAGACACTGAAAGGTAGCCGGTGCATTAGTAAGGCCAAACGGCATAACCAAGAACTCGTAGTGACCCGAGTGAGTGCGAAAAGCTGTCTTCGGAACGTCCTCCGGTGCGATTCAAATTTGGTGATAGCCAGCCCGCAAGTCGAGCTTGGTGAACCACCTTGCGCCATGTAATTCATCTAAAAGTTCCTGAATCACCGAATTGGATACTTATCAGCCACGGTCACCTTGTTTAAGGCACGATAATCCACGCAAAATCTCCAAGAGCCATCTTTCTTGCGCACAAGCAAAACTGGACTGGAGTATGGGCTATTGCTGGGCTGAATAATCCCCGCTGCTAGCATCTCAGCTACTAACCTCTCCATTTCATCTTTTTGCAAGTGGTTGTAACGGTACGGCCGAACAGATAAGGGAAGTGTCCCCTTCTGCAAGGTTATCTGGTGATCATACTGTCGAGATGGTGGAAGACCCACAATGGGCTGAGTGACTGCCTGAAATTCAGTGAGCAACTGCTCTATTTATGTATGCTCACGCGTCGATGGTAGTGTTTCAGTGGTGGCGGACAGAAAGTTGGTCCCATCCATGGCCCATAATAGCCAAACTGCATCCTCTGGCTCAAAGGAGCGAAGATCAGTGCGAACATAAACCTTCCGGGTTAGAGCTGGATCACCTTGTAAATACACCTTCTTGCCCTCACTCTCGAATTCCATTGTAAGCTTAGCCCAATTGGCAGTCACATCGCCCAATTTAGCCAACCAGGAAACTCCTAGTATAACATCGACACTGCGGAGGACAAAGATATAACAAGTGATATGAAATATATGATTAGAGATTAGGAAGGGCACTGCTTTACAAACTCCACGAGTGCGGACCGTCGTGCCATCGCCAAGCACGACTGAAAAAACTGTTGTATGTTCCACCTCCAAATTCAAAAATTTTGCCACATGTTCAGCTATAAAACAGAGGTTAGCACCGCTATCCACCATTGTCAACAGTTGTTTGTCCCCCACTCTACTAAAAAACTTTAAGGTTTGGGCTCCATCGAACCCATTTGATGACAGTTTCGAGAGTTGAAGTTGTTGCAATTTTGTTTCATGGTCCAGAATCTCATTGTGTTCCTCCTGCTGCCCTAAGGTAATTTCCGTTTCCTCCACATCGTCCTCTGCTTCCAAAATCACCATGAGTGATTTGGCAGCACACTTGTGCGTGGGGCTGTAGCGTTCCCCACACTTAAAGTACTTTTCCTTAGCTACATACTCCCTCTGCAGTTCCGGACTAAGTCGTGAGCTGCGACCTCCCCGTGGACCAGACGATGCCGATGAGGAAAATTGAGACCGGTGCCCCGGTTGTTGTGACCCACTCAGATTTGCTGGAGGGCCATGGTACGATGAAACAGACCGCGTGAAAGTTCCTGCGGTGAACCCTGATCGCGATGGCATGTTGGTCTTCTGTGATCGAGCTATTCGACGCGCTGATCTTATGGCGGTGAATTCATCAGTCATCTCGGAGTCTGGAATGCAATCCCAGATCGCTGGTAGCAGGCCACCCAGAAACATACCTAACGGTTGCTCGGGGGGTAGGTCTGGGAGTTGGGCGATTCTCTCCTCAAACAGAGATAAGTAGTCTTCTAGTGACCCGATTTGACGGGTTACGTGCATGGCCTCATAGGCGTTAATGGCAGAACTGTCACCAAAACGCTTTATTAGTTCCCGCGTGAATTGATTCCATGGTATAGTTGTCGAGCGGCGCAACACCCACTGTGCCCAAAACATCGAGCGCCCAGTCATGGCGATGAGCGCCAATTGCACCTTCTCTTCCGCTGGGATACGATGTACCAGAAAATATTGTTCGGTTTGCGCTAGCCACGCGATGGGGTCTGTCCTGTCAAACAAAGGTAGGTCCATTCGCGGAGCTGGGGTTCTGCCGCCTGAATTTTTTTTCCCACTATCTGAGCCGCAGAAATCCTCCTGTTCCTTCTCTGGTAGCCTAGCCAAAATAACCGCTAGGGTGTTCTGGATGTCGCCCACCGTTACCTCCAACCCGCCAATCGCTGCCTGTACGTCTACGATCGTCTTCTCTACCTGGTCGAGTCGCTCCTTTTGCGTCGCCATAATGAATCCCACGTTCACCGCACCAAATTGATAGAGTTAAGACGGAGTAATGAAAGAACGTGTATTGAAAGATAAATCCTCCAGGAGGAATCAGAGCGCGACGCTCTGCCACAGCGATAATCGCTAAAATCAATAATATCTCCATACCTTAAACTTTGCAGGAAAAGGAAATAAATACTAAACCCTACTAAGGCCCATGCATAAGGCTAAAAGGCCCGATAACCCATTAAAAGACATAACAGAACAATTTAATTAAAATAACTATCTGACCCATCAAACAAATTAAAATAACTATCTGGCCCATCAAACAACTGCCGTTGCGTTCTTGAAACGGCGCCGGGTGTACACTTTTAATCTACCCGGCGCTGTACCATCAAAATAGTGATGACATGAATCCGAATTAACGACGTGGAAGTCCACCTAAGCTTAAATACCAGAATTCGTGGATAGTTTATATATTTACATACGATTATCCTAATTTATTTCCGAATCAAGTATTTAGTATTGAGGTCGATTTCTGTCTTAAATCTGAAGCATGACTTATATAAAAATTGATACTCAACGTTCAATGAATTTGCATGAGCTGTCAAGACCTAATTAATCATGCTTTAGATATAAGCTAGAAGTAGGAAGCCGCGGGTACGTAAAACTCGCATATATGATATATGGCTAAGACTCGATGTTGCTAAGCTGCCATCAAACTTTCCCCATCTCTCTTTCTTTCCCTACTGCAAACGGCAACCTTATCCTTCTCTCTCCTAGTCTTTTACAATCAAGCGTATGTTGTCTTTGCTGCCACACTGGGATCATTGGTTGCACACACAGAGACAGAAATAATCACATAATCTCAAGACTTTCTTGAAGAACTGGAGATTATAGCACAAGAGCTTTTGAAAAAAGCCAAGAAATTCACTTCACTCTGTGATGCTGAGGTCTTAATATCATGATCTCCACCGACAGCTGTATACACCAACATACTTCCACGTACGTTCTTGCAATGACTTCTTTTTTCCTAATGTATATAAGTTGGGTTTTGATTTTTGGCAGAAAGATTTGATTTTGAGATATGGGGCCGGGGTCTTAAATATTTATTATTTATTTTTCATCATGGGATTTTGTAGGACGAAACAAATGATAAATTGATGATCATGTTGATCTATGGAGCAGTCATTATGAGGTAATAAAAAAAACTAATAATCACATTTTAATGCTTAATTATGATTTATGTGAAGAGAGTTTTGAGTATGTTTTTTTAAATGCAGGAAGAGCTGAGGAAAATGGAAGCTACGAAAGCTAGCTATAAAAGAGAATTCATGCATGTAGTAGTTATTAGACAAAGTCACCTCGGATTAGGACAAGAATTTCATATATAAAAGTATAAAACCATTTCATTTTTGTGAAAGGAGAGAAAAGGCGGAGAAGAAGAGGATAATCTGAATATGAATGAACTATGCAATCTTCAAGAGGAAATGCATTATTCGCTCCTACAAATACGAGAAATTAAATAATTCATCCGTCCCCTAGACACAATTTTTTTATTGGAACATCCACTGAAAATGGCACATTCCAAAAATAATAAAAGTTATCTCTTCAAAAAAGTATGAACCCTACCACATTTATTACTCTTACACTACTTTATACACTTTCCTTAATAATCATGACCAAAAGTTTTGTGTTATTCTTATTGGGACCGAAAAGAAGTATGTTTTAACTTTTATAGCCAATTTTGTGTGTTATGTTTCACTCTTTTTATGTGTGAAACAGGAATAAAACTAATATTAGATGAATTAAGTAAAATTATGAAAAGAAAATTCCGATATGATTCATCATAATTCTTCTCCGAAACTGCACTCACTAAACTCTTTAGATCTTGTACTATCTCACTTACTTATTCTCTTGATTTGTACAACTCTTAACATTACTTTTTTTTCAGAGGCATAAATGATCTAAATTTATAGAGTAAGTGAGCTGCACATGAAAATCTCTCCTATATATATTTTTCAAATACTTCATCAATGTCAAGCTACATAAATACAATCATTATTAATCCACAAGCACTTTAGTCAAATTTTGTAGGCATTCGATCGGATCCTCTATTTATCTTCTATAATATTGTTAGGTAGTGTGGTGGTATGGGAATTTAATTTAGCAATAGCCGACACTTGTCTTAAGAAAAAGAAAATGATGTGAACAAGACGAAGGGATCGATGCCACGGGAAATAATAAGTAAGAGTCGCGCGAATGAGATAATTTATTGTCTAATTGTGTGACATCTTCTATTACATTAATATGATATTGACACGTGTCATGATTAAGGTATATATATATTGAATCTTAAACCATTAATTATGACACCTACGTGTCACTCTCGTATTAATGCAATATGAAATGTCATACTGTTAGACAATAAAAGATCCGGATTGAGAGCCGAGTATTTGATAATTTCTAAAGTTTTAATAATTTTTTAGCGATTTTAAAATTTCTCAATAATTTAGTTTAAATTTTATACTACACATTATGGTTTAACTAGTGTGAGTTTGTTAGATAGCATGAATTGTCATTTAATTTAATAAAATGTTAACTTTCATTGCTAGCCTTGTTTGGTACAAATTATGGGATGGATAGTTAGTTAGATTGTTAGATAGATTTAATTCTCATTTAATATAGTGTTAATGGTCATCAGTAGCCTTGTACGCTTGCTACAATAGCACATTGTTGGATAATGTTAATTGTCATCAACCACGGATCTATTAAAGCTTAAGAAGAAACTTTATCCTCTACCATTTTTAAAATATTTCTTATGTTATAAAATTGTAAAATTATTAGCATTTTTACGAATAATAAAATTATAATTTTTTTTAACTTGATATATCAAAACTCAATCCATACCAACGTTTTTTTTTCTGTGTGATTTTGAGTTTAGATTTTTTGCATAGTAAATGAAATCATCGTGTAGTACAAAATTAAGTTGAATTCATGCATTTTGAGAAAAAAAAAAATGAAAGTTACGTTGCGACAAAACAAAAGAAATAAATTGAGGTAAATTTTGTGTATTTGAACCTGAACTGATGAAAGGATCAAATGAAGGCATATGATTATTTTGGAACTATGACGTCTGGGCTGAAACTGAACTTCAAATCTATGCCAATATAAGAATGTGGAAATTCAATTATTATTATTATCATTTTCTTTTTAATTTGGATTCCAATCGCCATTAATCCAAACCACTCATCGGGTAGCTGATTACCCAATCGATTATGGGATGTCTAATATTTTGATTATTTTTTATTTAGGTACACAAATTATAATCTGTTCTGAGTACCCAAAACCAAAAGATTAAAAACTCCTAAGAATGCATGTTTCTTAAGTTAGGAATTTTGGAAAATTTTACCTGTAAGTGGACTTCTATTAAGTGATGGACTTGGCATTCATTTGTAATGGGCCAATGATGTTTCTTTAAATTAATTACACGAGTCTTTCCAATTAGTTGTTAGTAAAGGCCCAAACTAATTAAGTTATTAATTATACTTTCCGTCCCTCTTTGTTAAAAGTGGTCCCATTAATTTACTAAATCGTTGAATTAAGAGTGGTCATTTTCTTTTAAAAAATAATCTTTAAAGTACTAGTTCATACTTTTTTTAAACATAACATTTCACTTTTTTAATTCTTGAGTTGAATTCATTGTAACTGTTTTTAGCGTTATGGACAAAATAATATCACTCAATCCTCTCTAAAGAGAGACATTATACAAAACATAAACAATAATGAGTGCTAAATAATAATAAAGGTGGTGCAATTAGTAAACACTAATTGCACTCTTTTTTTTTCATTTGAATTGCTGTAACACTTTAAAGTTAAGTAAATGTTCATTAATTTCCAAAAAAGAAATGCACTTTTTCGAAGAGCACGGAGTGGTAACAATCAATCAACAAAGCTTAAGCATAGTGTGCCATTTACGAGAAAGATGTTTCACTTATAAAACTAGGCCTAATTAATAAATGTTGTGATGAAATAAATGAAATGGGCTAATCACAATTATATATATTAATTAATAAACGAATCACCTATCGTGAATAGTGTGGTACCAGACGTCTTGAATATGTATAATTAACTTAAAAGAGGTAAGAGGTGGATAAAATCTTGAACCTGATAAGAAATTTCTCGTAATTAACAAATAAGAATATTTGTAAGGTAGAAATCACAAGAGACACTTTCTAAATGAATTGCAATGTCAAAAGAGCAGTGAGAATATGATAATGCTTCTACTATACAATGTGGGCAAAATGATTCAATTTACTTATGACTTTCAAAGAATTGCAAGTCAGATTATGATATTTAGAGTTTAGATGTTCAACTGTTCTTCGTGTCTTATAAAAATTGGAAGTGTCACATTTATTTGGATCTGCTCTTGCTATTATCAAAATAATTGATTATACTTTCTACAAGTAAAAGAAATACTTTTTTAAGTTTAAATGAATCATCAAACCTGATTAAAAATTTCTTGAAAATGTTTCATTTGTAGATAAGAAGATGAAATTTGGGACTTAGGAAATCCTTAATTTGTTTGAAGATTATTTGTTCTAATTTTCCATATTTCCTTCATTTCTATGATAGGAATGCTATCACTTTGCATAACTCTGGCCATGTGTTTGGTGCTAATATGAAGATTTTTTTTTTCTTTTAAAGAAAAAAAAACCTAGATCAAGCACCTTTTCCTCAATTTTAGTTATAAAGAATACATTTTAGAAGTGGCATTTGATGTGCCCACATTTGCTTGGTTATTTTTGTGATAATAATTCTTTCTAGATTCCTCCAATTGTTTATGTTTTTGATGTAGAAACTAAGTAAAGTAGTGTGGGCCAAAGTTAGTTAAATATTTGGGTCAATCATTATTCAAATAAAAATAAGGTTATTAAGGATTTTGATGACTTGAGAGAGACTATCTTCGATGTTTCGCATGGTCGAATACATCGACTATTCTTTTCATCTTACATGTGTCAACATGTATCCACACGTGCATAGATGTGTTGTTATACGTTGATCGTTTAGTGTATCAGTTATCAAGTGTAGCATCGATTTCATCGAAGGCTTTCATTATAAGAGATGCAAAAGTAGAGAAGCTTATACATTCGAGAAGTGTAAGAATGAAGGGAACTAATTAAAGTTGGTAATATTCTTGAGCTTGTGATTGAAGAAATATTAATTCCAATATCACCTAATGCTTAGCTGCATAGGGCTGTATTTTATGGTAGATTAGAATTTAGATATAAGTAAGCATCTTGGCATGATTATGGCTTATTTGATCAATGATTAGAGTGGTTAAATTTTTTTATGCATTTGATTACTTGAGAATATTATCTTTTCAAATTTTCTTGTAATGGTGGAATTACTTGTCTTTCCAAAAAAGTAAAGAAAGTAAAGGAAGAATTTGTTGGAAAAGGTTTATTCTCAAAAGGGAAATGGAAAGGTTAATGTAAAATTTGTAGGAATCATGGCAATTATTTGTGATGGTCAATAATATTTGATCATTTTTTTAAGTGATGTTGTATTTAATTTCTTATAATTAAATAGTTTAGGGTCGGTCTATATCGTGAGTAGATGATCGTAGTATATTCATTTTCTCTAGATTGATTTCTGATGAGTGAGAAATAATAGATTAAAGTGTGCTACTTAAGTATTGAGGTTATAGACTAAGAGACTAAGTGTGAATTTAAATACTTGTCGCATAATGATTAATGAGTTTTCATTAATCAAGAATTTAATGAGCTGAATTAATCTTATGGATTGATTAGTTGGATAAAGCTCACATGTGCACGTCGAGTTGCGCCTATATGAGCCTTGGACCTTTAGGGTTTGGGCTCAGCCCAACATTTTAGTTTTTTTTTCGAACCAATTAACTGAGACCCTATTTGGAGTTCATTTAAGTGAAATCCAATTGTGAAAGTCCAATCGGTGGTGGGTTTTGGATTAATGTAGACTGAGGTCATGTCCAAATTCGTTGTCTACCTATAACAAGAATGAACCTCTTCGAATTTATTTCGTAACTCCCGTAACAGCCCAATACCTTAATGGACCTTCAATCGCCATCAATTCTCTACATGCACCCATAAATGACCTTATAAATAGGTCATTGTGCATGCATTCTAAAAACCTGAGTAATCATCCAAACATACTCTCTCCATATTTCTGCATATGAATTCCTTATGCATTCTAGAAGAGTGTTGTCCTCATCTTCTTTCAATTCGCCAGAATTCAAAGATTCGCAATGCTGCTACTGTTCGATCTTAATTTTCGAGGTGAAGTTGTACGAGGTGTAGAAAGTAATAACACAAGATTTACGTGGTTCGATCTTTTAAATAGATCTACGTCCACGGGGAGAAGAGAGCTTTCTTATTATGAATGCTTGAGAGCTTGAAAGTAGAAATTACAGTGTGTCCCCCTAATCTAGCCTTAGAGGCTATATTTATAGGCAACTAAGAGGCGGTTACACCAATGGGCTTCTGGGCTTTTGGGCCTAGCTGCTGGGCTCTATCCTATCACATCCCCCCCCAAAAGAAGATCATCGACGAGGTGAAGATCTTGACGAGGTCGATGTGATGGCCGAGCTTCCTTCTGTAGACGAGGTCGAAGTTTGGACGAACTTCTTTCTTTCGAGTAGCCACTTCGTCTAAGGACGAAATTTAGGCTTTCGAGTAGCCACTTCGTCTAAGGACGAAGTTTAGGCTTTCGAGTAGCCACTTCGTCTAAGGACAAAGTTTAGGCTTTCAAGTAGCCACTTTGTCTAAGGACGAAGTTTAGGCTTTCGAGTAGCCACTTCGTTTAAGAACGAAGTTTAGGCTTTCGAGTAGCCACTTCGTTTAAGAACAAAGTTTAGGCTTTCGAGTGGCTACTTCGTCTAAGAACGAAGTTTAGGCTTTCAAGTAGCCACTTCGTTTAAGAACGAAGTTTAGGCTTTCAAGTAGCTACTTCGTCTAAGAACGAAGTTTAGGCTTTCGAGTGGCTACTTCGTCTAAGAACGAAGTTTAAGCCTAGGTGACGAGGTGACCCCTGGGCTGCTGTGCCGAGGTGACGAGGTGACCTGCCGAGGTGACGAGGTGACCTGCCAAGGTGACGAGGTGACCTCTGGGCTGCTGTGCCGAGGTGACGAGGTGACCTGCCGAGGTGACGAAGTGACCTGCCGAGGTGACGAGGTGACCTCTGGGCTGCTGTGCCGAGGTGACGAGGTGACCTGCCGAGGTGACGGGCTGACCTCTGGGCTGCTGTGCCGAGGTGACGAGGTGACCTGCCGAGGTGACGAGGTGACCTGCCGAGGTGACGAAGTGACCTCTGGGCTGCTGTGCCGAGGTGACGAAGTGACTTCGTCAGGAGTTTGGCACTTCGGCACTTCTCCAACCATAGCTAACGAAGCTCGATCTGCATCTTCTGCTTTCCTATAATTTCACCATCGTATTTTTACTCGGAAAACGTTGATCGATTTCACAAAATTTATAACGTTCCCACAGACGGCGCCAGTGTTCGATCTTAAATTTTCGAGGTGAGATTTGCACGATAATTAGAAAGTAATGACACAAGGTTTACGTGGTTCGACCTTTAATGAGATCTACGTCCACGGAGAGAAGAGAGCTTTCTTATTATGAATGCTTGAGAGCTTGAAAGTAGAAATTAGAGTGTGTCCCCCTAATCTAGCCTTAGAGGCTATATTTATAGGCAACTAAGAGGCGGTTACACCAATGGGCTTCTGGGCTTTTGGGCCTAGCTGCTGGGCTCTATCCTATCAGCTACCTTCAAGACGAGAAGTTAATTTATTTTTGAGGACGTTGCTCCAAGTTTGGTCAGCACTACCAGGATGTATTCTTCTTGCGGAAAAATGATTTTCCTCAACTTGACTATAAACATTTTTCTAGGTTTCGTTAACGTTGTTGTAATAGTTTCAATTACATGTTGCATTTCCGTTTATAATCTCAGATCGTACTCAGTTTCTCACAAAATTGTAAATTATGCATTAGTTTAATTATTTATTACTCCATCCATCCACAAAACTTCTTTACTTTTTGTTATATTAGTTTCTCCATAAAAATTATTTACCCTTAAAATTTAATATTTTAATGAAGTTTTATTATTATAGTTAAACTACATCTTTTATCCACAAGTCCACAAATATTCAAATTACATTCATTATACATTTTTTTACATTAAGTGAAAACATTATATTAAAATATATGTAGAATCAAATGTAAAAACATCTTTTTGTGACAATTGCAATCGCTACTAATTAATACCTTTGGTATTTTTCACCTAAAGTGCATAAATTTTTTTGTTTGTAATAAATTGCATAATTTATTACACAATGGGGAGACCTATTTATTTCGAAACTGTGGAGGTGCAACACATGGAGGATGACATACTATATTTTACTGTTAGCTATGTTCTGTTAATTAACAGTGACATGTATGCACTTTCCCAAAAGTAATTGCTAATTATAGTAGGTTTGATTCTTGCACATATTTTATATGGTAATATTATTTTACTAATAACATGTCATTCATGGAGTAGATGCTTCATGTGGAAGCATTCAAATTAAATCTTCAATAATTGGATCACTCAATTTAGAATCAAGGATTTTGTATGCTACTTCAATTTGTCTATTATTATACGACATAATTTTATCCAATATAACGAGAACCAAATTGAATAAAACTTTGATAATAACAAATGAGATTTAGCGTTCGATTTTTGTATCAGCCACTTCATATTTTATAAACAAATTTTAATATTTTATTTATTTCTTTTTAACCAATTTTAATTTTATATAATTCTTAATAATTTATGTTTATCGATTCATCCCATTAAAAAATAAGGTATATAATTAATTATAATATTTATGATCATCTTTAATAATTTATAGTGATGCTAAATTTTGAAAGACTATACGTATATCCAATTTTTTAAAACATATATTTTTTCAAATAATTATTAATTATAATTCATCATATTATAACAAAATTTTTATATTAAATAAATAAATATTAATTAAAATAATAAATTTAGTTGTTAAATATAGAGGGTGAGATATAATATTTAAACATTAAATCTCATCCAATATAATAAGAAGCAAACTGAACGAAACCTTGAGCTATGGTCTATTAATATTGGATAATTGGAAGAAGACGCAAATTCTGAGAATAACCTTGAGGAATGACTCTCCAATAGTAATTCATATCCGAAGAAGAAACAAATTATAATAAAATGTTTTGAATTTATATGTGTACAGTGAGGGGTGTTTGGAACCTACTCAAATGATTGTTTTTAGGTAATTGTTGGTCCCAAAACGAGTGAAACTGAGTGTATGAGGGGGGGTACTGAAGGGATGTACTTCAGTGAGAGAGATGACTTAGAGATAGGAATCCTTCAATCTACACTGAGTGTTTGACTGATGGACTAATATCTTAAGTGTGCGGA
>JAPKLX010000008.1:3311124-3398238 GCA_026898415.1 Leonotis leonurus
CCCATTTTTGCCAACCCCAAGCTGCCCGCCACTGCGGGTGCTCTTAATGATGTTGAACAAGTGGCCCAAAATTATATGAGGAATAAAAATCAAGAAAAAAGTCATTCTCTGTTGGAACTGAAATGGATATAACTTTTGATTTAGACTCATAATTTTTGTTAAAGCCTCTTTCCAAAAGCGGAATGGCGAGACCAAATTTTAATAATTTATTATCTAGGCCGTTCAATTATTTTATTATTTTTTTATGTTATTTCATTTTTAATTTTATTTTAATTCATAGTCAAGATATGATTGAATTTTTGTTATAATTTATTTAGATTTATAAATACTAAATTTGACATGTTGGATGACACATTTTAATAGTTTTTCCATAAAATTGTATATTTTTTTTCGGACAAAAAAGTATTTGTCTTCTAGGTAATTATTCCGTGCCACTTATGGGTGGATATTGTGATTTAGGGATTTGAGTTTTGGTCACAATTACATAATGTTTGCGAGTTTAAGGTTTTGATGAAATTCAATCTAGTAAGACTATCATTCCATTAGGATCATAATTTAACATGATTTTTAAATTTATTGATAAGAGAGAGAAAAATATTACTTTCTAATCTCATAAAAAATGATCATAAATAAACGGATACAAATATTAAGAAATTAAATTTTATATTTTAAAAAGTTATTGACTAATATTTTAAAGATTTTTTTGATAGAAAAGTAACCATTTTAATAAGGCGAGCTGATACGAAAATGCGATTAATTTTAATATAAGTGCAAACATCAAAGTTATTTATTTTTGTGTTAATTATACAAAATAGTCAAAAGAAATTGTAAAAGATAAATAATAGCCACAAACATAAAAGTATTTAAATTCTAGCCATTTTGAATGTAAATTACCACAAATACCCTTCAACTTAATTTTAATTGTATGAATGGTATGAACGTTATGAATGATATTCATTCATACGATTCATACATACATATACTTTAATAAAATTAAATATCACGTATGAATAGTATGATTCAATACGATTCATACTTTTCATACTCATAAATGTAAAAAATAAGTATAAGGCTATTTCTGTACAAAAAAATTATAAATGACAAAAATTTAAATATTATTTTATTAGTGGCTATTATTTGTCTTTCACGATGCTATTTTGTATAATCATATTTTTATCCTTTATACATTTTTATTTGAGAACCTACAGTATGAATTATCATTGCTTAAGGTGTTCCAATCACTATAGATATATAATCATATAATGGGTCCAACCACATTTCTGTACTATAACTCATGCATTCATTCCAAACTCCAACTTTCTCATTCTCTAAATCTCAATGTAAATGTTAAGATGATTTAAATTAAACTTATTTCAAGGATGATGGGTATTAATTTAAAATGGGTTTATTAAGCCTGTCAAGCATAATATTTTAGACTTATATGGGCCTCAAATAATTTGGACTAATAACTGTACATTGGTGGGCTTCAATGGCCCATATCCTCAATTTGTATATATCATCAAGTGTTAGTTCCACACGTATTATTGTATTTTGAAGAAGAATATGTAAGTTAAAATTAGGGTTAATGGGATAAAATAATTTTTTTAAAAAAAGATAAATAATAGTTATTCAGATAAGAAATAGATATCTCTTTTATTTATTTCGAACAAAAATACTCTTTTTTACCAAACACGCGAATTAGATTTCGCGAAATTTGTGTGTACGTATGCAATATAGAACAACACATGAATCTCGCGAACTCGAGCTCACATAAGTCGTGTATTAGTACAATTTGTAGATAAACACATGAATCTCGTGAAATCGAATTCGCGGGATTCATGTGTTATTCATTGCAACACACATACACACGAATCTCGCGATTTCAAATTCACAGAATTCGATGTGTTCTATATTACAACACGCGAGCACACGAATTTCACAATTTTGAATTTGCAGGATTTGTGTATTCTACATTAAAATACACTAACAAACAATCCCCCTAATTTGTAGGAGTGTGCAGTTATTAGTACTGATTTCTACAATTATAAAAAGTAAAACTACAATATAATAATTAGTAGAAATAAAGTAACTCATTGAGGCCAAAAATGAAATGTGTAGATGATTAAACCGCGGATGTTTAGATTGTCTAATTATTTAAAAAAAACTAAATAAAAAAGCAATCTAGCCATGCATGCACCCTTTTGAAACACTTCACGTGCTATATTGCGAAAGCTTAGGAAAAGTAGAGTTGAGACATGACACAAACCCTATGAATTAGATATGGGAATTCACACTTAAATTGTCATGTGATTTGAAATACATTAACATCATTACAATTTACAACGCTTTTATCATTTTAATTAGTAGCAAAAAAGAAATTCCAAGGAATAGTGGGAATTTGCTACTTTAATGTTGCATATTATTTTTAATAACTTTTCCACTAAATAACTATCATTTTTCATTTTAATTAAAAAGTCCCAATCTATTTTTCTCGGTTAAGATTAATGCGTGTTTCTTGATTCATTACAAAAAATGTATTGTATAGTAATAGAATAGTGACGAAAAATTTTATGTTTCTAAATTTTAATGGATTAACAACGGAATTGTTCAATTTTTAGTAACGGAATAATATGTTATTAAAATTTAGTAACAAAATTTTTCGTTACTATAATTGAAGAAAGGAAATTTCGTTACAATTATGTTGTTATCTAGTAACGGAATATATTCCGTTGTTAATTTTTTTAGCAACCTCAATATTACTACGAATAAATCCATTACTATCATTTTTAATAATTAACAAAATTTCTTATTTTAGTAACGGAAATTTTTGTTGCTAAATTATTATTTTTTTTGTATTGATTGTTGTATACTACACTTGATTTATTAAGTAATTAATTTTATATAAAAAATAAACAAGTTGTTGTAAGCGATTAAATTCAGTTTAATTATATCCATGAACAAAAAATTACGCTCTATAAAATTTGAATCTATAATATCAGGTTTTGGAGATCCACATTCTACCGAACCGAACTAAGAGACTGTAATAATGCAAACATTCCTTTGAAATTCTGAATAGATATGTAAATGAATCGCCACGTTCGTTAATATAAGTTATTTTTTTTATTAATGAAAAATAATTGATTTATAATTTATTGCATAAGAAAACTAAAGTATACTTTCAAGTAAGTATATTATATATTTTTGTTAGATAAAATTATAGTATTTAAGAAGAATGTAAAATGATGTAAATTTACTTCTATAAAGTGTTTAGTATTTTTTTTCTTTGTAATTACAATTTTCACGTTCTAATATAATGGTGACAAGAATCTAAATAAGAAAACATACAAGATCTAGTAAAACGACAAACATTAAGTATTCTCTTTGTTTCAAAAGTGAATTTACAAAATTTGTGATTTTTTTTTTCAAATCAAACCATTTTCAATGTGACACATTGAATATATATTTTTAATTGGATCTGAATATGTGATTTGAAATGGTACATTAATTGCATATTAATATATGGTTAATCAGATCATTTACTTGAATTGTATTAATGCTCAATTTTTCTACTATCATTAAAAAAATAATCATTTTAAGACACCTAAACTGCTAAAAAAAATCAATACGGTCAAGATATATTACAAGGCAATCGGTATGAGAAAAATTAGTGACTGGATTAATTTTGTTCAAAACCTCTAATCTCTACCGTAAACAATTAAATTTCAGACCAGTTTTAGAAAAAAGGTCGTCTGACTTTTATAAATTATTTCATTGGTGAATTTCGCATATTGATTGATGTCAATTGTGCTTAATTACTAAAATTACAATTAATGAATGCATTTTCTGTAACCTGCGTCATATCTCTACATATAGACAATAAATACATTTCGATCACAAAAAAGGACATATTCTAAAATTATGATTTGTTTCCATATATACAAAGTACTCACCAATTGCTAACTTTTTTAAATGAAAAGTGACTTTCTTCTCGTCATATATACCTAAATTGTTACTTGTGATGTGTTTTGTCCCACTAATTAATGAGCCATGCAACAAGACTATTATACATTTCTTAGAAGACAAAAAAAACAAGACAATTTGTAAAATTTTAGTTTTTTTCCTTCCATATTTATAATCGAGGATGTCTATAAATACTCTTCAACAAAGCTAACATCCTCCCTACAACGGTACCTAATCTCAATTTTGAATTCAAGCTCTCTCCCAATTCTTTATCATTACACTACTTTCAAAATTCTCAAATGGCGAATCATCTTCTCCTCCTCCTCCATTTAATTTTGTTAGGGTCCGGAATTTTGCAATCCCGGGCCTGCCATCCTACGGATAAGGAGGCACTCCTCGATTTCAAGCGAAAAATAGTCTCCGATCCGTTTGGATTGCTCCAATCTTGGCTTCCTTCCAACGATTGTTGCACTTGGGAGGGAATCGGGTGCGATCCTCATTCGGGTAGGGTTGTCAACTTGACACGACCCGGCCTTTTCACTTACAACGATATGCCTTTGGATACTTCAATGTCCGGAACGTTGTCCCCGTTTCTAGGGAACCTCTCCTCCCTTCAAGTTCTTGATCTTAGCGATCTCAAGTTCTTGACGGGCCACATCCCGCCCGAACTAGGAACGCTTACTAAATTAAAAGTCGTGTTTCTCTATTCGAACGGTTTGGTAGGCTCCATCCCACCGTCACTCGGGGCCCTGAGCCAGTTACAAGTCCTCTATCTCGGCAACAACGATCTGACCGGACCCGTCCCGGCAGATCTTTTCAAGAAGATGACCTCACTCTCCCAACTCAATCTCCAAGAGAATAGCTTATCCGGACCCATTCCATCTTCGATGGGCGTTGCCGTCGACCTAACTGAACTCGACCTTCACGGGAACAACTTCACCGGAACCCTACCCAATTTCATAGGCAAGTTTGTTAACCTCGTCCACCTTGACTTATCCAATAATCAACTCTCTGGAGGCATACCACCATCCATAGGCAACCTTGTCAAGCTATATGATTTGAACCTCAGAAATAATAACCTCTCCGGCAAAATCCCTCCTTCTATACAATACCTCAAAACCCTCGGTGTCCTTGATTTGTCCGAAAACGGGCTCTCCGGACCGATCCCGCCGTCCATCGGTAAAATGGGGAGTCTCCGAACCCTAATCTTGGAAAGCAACAAGCTAAGTGGCAACATCCCTACAACCATTGGAGACATGGTCAGTCTCAAGGATATGTACCTCTCCAACAACAATTTCACTGGTCGAATCCCATCAACGATGTCGAAACTCAACCTTCTTAGCCTAGATTTATCGAGAAACGGGTTTTCCGGTACAATTCCAGCAGGACTTGTAAACCTTGTCAACCTACAACTTCTTGACCTATCATTCAACCCTCTCTCCCTACGCACCATTCCTTCATGGCTCCAAAAGTTGAGCGTCTTCCAACTCCTCCTCGCCCATACAGGCCTTGAGGGGCAGCTGCCTGAGTGGCTCTTTTCAAAGCACCTTACCCTACTCGATCTCTCCAGCAACTCCCTAACCGGAAAATTTCCAGACTGGATGGGAAACAAGGAGGGTCTCTACTTCCTAAATCTCTCCAACAACAACTTCCAATCTTTTCTCCCTCGTCAATTCAAGAGTCCCTCTGTCCTTGACTTACACTCCAACTGTCTCTCCGGAAATTTGAGTGCCCTATTCAATAGCTCCGGACGTTACGAATACATCGATCTCTCCCACAACAACTTCTCCGGTGGGATTGGAGATTTTCCGGTGATGGAGACTCTGAGCTCACTCATCCTCTCTCATAATCCCTTGGGAGGGAAGATTCCGGAATCTTTGGGGAAACAAAGGATTCTGAAGGTGCTGAAACTGGAGCAAAACGGGCTGTCGGGGGAGATCCCGGAGGCGCTCGGCGATGCGAAGCTTCTAGAAACTGTTGTGTTGTCGGAGAACGCGTTGAGCGGGAAGATTCCTGGGAGAATCTTGAATCTTGAGAATCTGAAAAACATTGATGTTTCTGGGAATAGGTTGAGTGGGGAGATTCCTTTCCACAAAGTTGCCATACCTGCTTCGTCGTTCGCCAATAATTCAGGCTTGTGTGGACTTCCACTTCCTCCATGCGTCCACTAATTACTTCTGTTTTTGGTTTGCTTAACAAAATGTTAGTTGGTAGAGATTATGTAATAATTAAACCGGAAGATATTTAAAATGTACCGTTATTTAGCCCTTTAAATTAATATTATTTATAATGATATTTTAAAGTTAATGTTAAAACAATTATACAAAACCCTTTACTTTTCGTTTCAAATATCAGTCGCCCCTTTTTATTTTATATTTTAATATATTCTTATACTTTGGTATTTAATGCCATCTAAATCTTTATGTAACAAAGCTAATCATTTCATTCATTTTTTTATGTGTTTTCTCATAGACATATATATTTTAGTGAATGCATGTGATATATCAAATTATTGCTGTAAATTAATCCTAACATATTATGGAGGATGAACAAAAGTCTAGAGTTCTGATGCAAATTCTCAACTTTTTTACCATAAGGCAAATTCTCAACTTTTTTACCATAAGGTCCACGTGTCAAACTATTTGACTCTTTACTCAATTCAATATAAAAGACTGATCAATCAAATAATAGATAATAAATTGATCGATTTAAAATTAAATAAATTGTTAGTTGTAAAGTACTCCCTCTGTCCCGTCCTAAGTGTTACATTTTCTTTTTGGGTTGTCCCAACCTATATAAGTGTTACATTTCTTTTTTAAAACAATTTTATTACTCACACAATTTTAAATAATATATTTATATCACCGTTTTTATACTACTTTCGACTATCTTTAAATATTGTGCTAAAAAAACAAATGTAATACTTAGTTTGGGACGGAAGGAGTACTATTTTTCTCGTCACACTTAATTAAACCTAAATGTAAATAAAATAGCGGAGGTTTGGACAATTTTATTCCATTTTATCAAATGTAAATTCTAGAGGGATAAATTTTTTTTTAAATTGAGGATTAAGAATATTTTCCTGCTTTTCCCATTTAAAAAAGGAATAATATGAATAAACTTAGAATGAGATAAAAAGAGGAAAATTATGAAATTATAATTTAAATAAAAAAGTAGTATAACAAAAAAGATATTTAAAGAGTGATATACCTTTAACCATCAATTTGAAAGTATAAATCCATCCCTGAAAGAATATAACTTACTAAGGAAATAAAATGTCATACCCCTTTTGATAAATCCCACGTCATGTTATGATTGGGAAAAAAATGAATGTTTTATCTATAAAATTTCAAATGTATTCGTCTAAATGTAATATTTTATAGACCTAAGTAAACCTTAATTAACTATAAATGTAATAGCATACTATATATATTTAATAGGATATGAAATATTTAAAGATACTTTGACTAGTAATTAAATCGAAATTAAAAATAAAATAACATAAATTAATAGAATATAGTAAATAGTGAAACGAGTTGGATAACGATTGAACTTAGGCTTGGGAGCTCATACGTCACGGCGAAATCATGTGTCTTGTTCGTCTTGTCGTTCCACTTCTGAAAAGAGACTTGAATAGCAATTCTAAACCTAAAGTTAAAAGTTATGTCCATTTTAATTCCAACCAACTAACGAATCTTATCTCCATCGGCAGTTCATATGGTGTCGTCTGTCATCTATTCCACATCATACATGTTTAATTCACTTTCTTCACATCATTTAATTCACAATATAAATTGAACTCTCTTCAGGTTTTATTTACTACGCACCCAACAACTTGGCTTAAACACAAAATATCTTTTAGATGAAATATTATTTTTTTAATATTTAAACTTTTCAATGAGCACCGATCTAATTACAGGTTGGACTAATATAGGTTATTGTATGAACTTATAAATTTTGGGTTCGAGTTATGTGTGATGTAATCTTATGATTTAAATTTAATGGAATGAAAATTTAATAAATAAAGACCACTTTTAAAAATTTTGAGTATTTATTAATTTTGTAAATTTTGCAAATTGATGGAAAGTGTGATTAATTAATTGCTATTATTCTAACAATTATGCTTAGATGAAAAATTGTTATAATTTTGTAATGGATACGGTGCATTATATTGAGGCATACTTACAAGACACATGGCTATTAACATGTATAATAAGTTCTTTAGAACATACCCACAAGTATATGGATCTAAATATTGAATTATTACTTATTCAATTATTTTATTTTTATTTTTAAAAATCATTCTTTTTTTATAAAATGTTAAAAATAAAAATTATTTGTATGTTTGACACGTTATTTTTGCGCAAAAGTATTAAGAAAGCGATTTTTTGTGTAAAGTGATGGATATCAATAAAGTTAACTACTTTTTTAAGGGTAAAATATTTCATTTTTTGAAAACAAACCATTATTATTGAGAGACTCTAATATACAATACAAGAAAAATGTCATTTAGTGATGAAAGTATATAAAGAGAGATATACCTCACTAATTGTAAAAAAAAATAGTTTTAGTGAAAATAAAATTTATAATTAAAAGTTAAATTTCATCACTAATAACTTTTAGTGATAAATTTTTTGTTCGGCATCACCTCTCATTGCTTCTCTAGTTAAATGTCAATAATGACAGTATAATGCAATTTTACTCTCATTAAATGTATGTTTTCTTGTAATGATAGTAAACGTATCATGAATAATGGAACAAATGAAATATTATGATAAAATTTAAGAGCCAAATTGTATAACTTACACGGACCTCAATATTGACTAAAACGCACCTGCTTTCTGGTCATATTAACCTTCTATACTCGCACATTTTCAAAGAAGGTTATAAGCCAGACTTCCTAGTCAGTACTGGATTAGTGGCTCCAGAATTAGCTTATTTTAACGAGCCCAACCTAATTCAGCTTGATCAATGGGGTGAGCCGAATTTTAGATTTAGATATCACCCTCCGTACGTAGTTTGCGTTGTTACACGGGTAGTTGTTGAGGTCGCTTGCTACTTGCTGACCTGTTTCTATGTTGTTGGCTCGATCAGCCTGATTCGGCCTCGACACATTTGGTCCTTTTGGTGTTTCTAGTTTTGGTGTTCTTTCTTGGATTGTAAGACTCTTTTGTTCTATTTGGTTTATGATTACAACTGTTATATAAGATTGATAGAATAACAAAAGAATTCTGATGATCACTGATTGCCAAATTTGTTAATTCTTTTAATGTAGCATGAATTTTGGGACCTTTTTTAGTAAAGGGTTTTCTGACTTCATTAAGTCATATAAATGTATTGCCAAAAATGGATATGCTAAAAAGCCCTAATATGCAATGCAATTAATTTCAAACTGTGACTGAATTGGGATGTTTAACAGATTTTTTTGAAAAGAAAATTCCTACCAACCTTAATTAAACAAATCATTTAATTAGGATATAGGACATTTACACACTTATTTCAAGTTCCAAATATACTAAATCACATTATATACATCTGGTAGTTAATTTACTAAATTGATTGATTAAATTAGCATAAAAATGAATTGTTAATTATTTTATTTAAGAATAAGAAAATTGAGTGTTGTTAAATGATCATAGTGTATGGCAACCACATGACATGAATTAAAAACTGAATTTTTTTAATTATACTCTAATAGCTAATAGATGAAAGTCTAATAATTTGTTTTTGTTTGGGAAAAATATAAATATTATTGATAAAGAATTGTTAAAACAAAAGACTTTTTAAAAAGTTAGAATATATTTATTATAACATAAATATTGTCTCAATGTATAATTTATTGTGCATATATATATGGTGCCGTCAGAGCAAGTAGTATTAGCGTGCAATAAAGAAATACTTATACTAATTCAACCAACTTTAATAGAGATTTGGTTAATTTCTTGTGAATTAAACACAATTGTCCACTCACATTAATAAATAATTAAGAATGATGATGTGTTTGGTGCCATCTCATTAAAGTAGGGAATAATACCTTTCCTATAAAGACAATTTGCAAAATCACAAATTTTTTCCATATTAGTAGTTGAAAATGTTGATAAATAGTCCTCAACATAACCTAACATGTTCACAACCATTTGACAAAAAATAACCTGCAAAACATAAATCTCTCAAGTGTCATCCTCTGTTCTTATCTTTGTCAAGAAAACTATCAATGGAGAATCATGCAAACAAACATCTTCTCCTCTTCGTCTTCTTCTTCCTCTTCATTCTGCAATCTCGGGCTTGCCACCCTACTGATAAGCAGGCACTCCTCGATTTCAAGCAAAGAATCACCTCTGATCCCTTCGGGTTGGTCCAATCTTGGGTCGGGTACTCAATCTGACTCGTCCAGGATCTTTTATCGATCATGATATGCCTGTGGAAGCTTCAATGTCCGGGACGTTGTCCCCGTTTCTTGGGAACCTCTCATCCCTTCAAATTCTTGATCTAAGCTCTCTCAAACATTTGACCGGCCAAATCCCGCCCGAATTAGGAAAGCTTACTAAATTGGGCTATTTGTATCTCGATACTAATAGTCTTGAAGGTTCCATCCCAGCCTCACTCGAGGCTCTTAGCCATTTGGAAACCCTCCGTCTCTCCTACAACCGTCTCACGGGTCCGATCCCGACCAATCTCTTCAACAAGATGACCTCACTCACCCAACTCTTGCTCAATAAAAACATGTTATCTGGATCGATCCCATCTTCAATAGGAGCAGCAGTCAACCTAAGCTTCATCGATCTCCACCGGAACAATCTCACAGGGAGCATACCTGAATCCATATGCAAGCTCGAGAAACTTCTTAGTCTCGACTTTTCCGAAAATCAGCTATCAGGAACCATACCACAATCAATAGGCAACCTATCTAGACTACAAGAGTTGAATCTCAGAAGCAACAAGCTCACCGGCATCATCCCTCCGTCGGTACAAGGCCTCAAATCTCTAGAATACCTCCGATTATCGGAAAATGGGCTCTCCGGACCGATCCCGCCTTCCATCGGAAACATTGGAACCCTCCAAATGCTAAATTTGAGATCCAACAAGCTGAGTGGCAACATCCCCTCAACCATTGGAAACTTGATTAGTCTCTCCGAGATATATCTCTCCTACAACCAACTCACGGGACCAATTCCACCTACGCTATCCAAACTCAAGAACCTAATAATCCTAGAACTTTCAAGTAACGGGCTTTCTGGCCCAATTTCTCCACAACTTGTCAAGCTTTACAATCTTCAAGTTCTTGACCTATCATTCAACCCTCTCTCCCTACGCACTATCCCTTCGTGGATCCAAAAGTTGCAACTCTTCCAACTCCACCTCTCGCACACGGGCCTCGTCGGGCAGCTTCCCGGGTGGTTCTTTTCGTCTTCGTCGTCGTCCCTCTCCATGCTCGACCTCTCCGGCTGTTAGAGATCGAGAGCCGTAATTGTTGAATTCTTGCAAGTCAACAAATCAAACAAATCAAAGCTTGCATAGTAATTGTTGAATTCTTGCAAAACAAATCAATGCCTTATTCTATGTAGTATATATATTGGCACTTTGTACACATTTCATAAGAAAGTAATAATACAATTCTATGTAGCTTCATTCTCCCAAATATATTATATACCAAAGTTATCATGGTATCAGAGCAGTAACGATCTGTCATCGGATCTTGCTGTTTCTGCATACATCATTTACCATTTTACAAACCTGAATAAACCATGGAGGATGAAGAACGCAGCCTTCAAGCCACGACGGAACAACAACCGGGAACCGATGCTCTAGCCCAACAGTTAGCCACAATACTACGGCAACTTGGCCAAACAACAACTGAGCATCGGAGCCTGGAAAATAGCCAAAATCAGCCAATTATTCTCAGCATAAAGTTGAACGAGTTCAATTACTCGTTGTGGTCTCGCATGATGCATCTTGCCATCGGAGGGAAGGGTTGTCTCAACCACATCACCGGCCATCCTCTCCCCCCCGATACAACAGATCCGGCATATGCTCGATGGTACCAAAATGATCTAAATATCATATCCTGGATCATACAAAACATGGAACCAGTGTTAGCAAATAACTATGTCCGATACAAAACAGCACAGAGCCTATGGAACGGGCTCGCAACGACATACAGTATCAAGAAGGATTCCGCCCAGATTTTCGACCTCAAAGTTCAAGCTAACAGCATCAAGCAAGGACAAGGGAGTATCGAAAATTTTTACAGTAAACTACAGCGAATATGGGCGGAAATAGACGAAAACTCTCCGAATCCAATGGAATGCGAACGAGATATAGGAATATACCGAAAAATGCAATCTAAGAATCGGTTGTTCCAACTTCTCGCCGGAATTAACGAGAGCTACGAACCTGAACGAAGAGACGTCCTTAAAATGGATCCACTACCAACGGTCGAGGCGGCATACGCACTACTCCGACGAGGGGCTGCTCGGAGAGGGATCTGGGGTCCAGAGGTCTCCGAAGCCTCCAACGACGTCGGAAGCGGGCTCACAGGCCAAGGTGGAGGGTCGACGGCCATGGCTGCCAAAGGATTTCACACACCCAACCTCCGATCAGGCCAGGCCAAAAACAGCGGCTCATCATCCCGGGAAAAAATCAATAGATCGAAGCTCAAATGCTTACATTGTGGGATGATGAAACATACAAAGGAAGAGTGCTTTCAACTCGTCGGATACCCGGAATGGTGGGAGAACAACCACAAACAGCCCAAGGGGAGTCGAAAGGGTGCCACCGCCGCGATGGTGGCGTCACCGGAGACGGGCGCCGCCGAATCGAGCGGCGGCAGTGACAAAACAGAAGGAGAAATGGCGAGAGCAGCAGTGGCTGGAGCGATGAAGGAGAAAGCGGAATGCAAAGAGTCACGCAACAATTTTGACTTCGAAGGTGACAATGGGCTGGGTTTGTTAAAACCTAGCCCAACAACAAATATAGCATGTTTTAATTGTGGCCTAATAGAATTTGAATGTGATAATTTTATTCCCAGCCCAACTAAAATCAACAGGCCCAATTCCCTTTCTCCGCGATTAAAGCCCGATATTTTGCCAGCCCGCGTAAATATTTCTGCAGATTTGTCTCCTAAAAAAAATGCTGACTGGATTTTTGATTGTGGTGCTACGGATACGATGACATACGATATATCCGATATATGTACCCACTCGATACCAAAAAAATCCTACGTTCAGACAGCTAGTGGGGAAATTACATCAGTTAGTGGGGCTGGAACGATCGAAATATCCCCGAAACTAAAGATTTCAAATTGTCTTTATGTTCCAGCATTATCTCACAAACTTTTGTCTATCAGTCACATTACAAAGGAGCTTAACTGCACAGTACTAATGCACCCCACTTTCTGCATATTACAGGATATCCGGACGGGGGAGATTATTGGACGTGGCACTGAGCGACGAGGATTATACTACGTGGATGACATTGCTCAAAAAGGCATCGTGATGCTGACTACCGGGACCACCAAACATGCTGCTTGGCTTTGGCATCACCGACTTGGACATCCTTCTACAGGTTACCTCAAACTTTTATTTCCCCAGTTAGACCTTTCAGATTTACATTGTGAGACCTGCATTTTAGCCAAAAGTCATAGGCAAACTTTTAGACCTACCGATACTCGTGTGAACTCTATGTTTTCCTTAGTACATTCTGATATTTGGGGTCCTGCCCCTATTATTGGGGGTCAGAAATTCAAGTATTTTTTATTATTTATTGATGATCACACGCGTATGACATGGGTTTATTTCTTGCATAATAAATCTGAGGTTTTCTCTAAATTCTCCCAATTTTATACTATGATCCAACAACAGTTCAAAACCAAAATCCAAACCCTTCGATCCGATAATGGAGGAGAATTTGTGAACTCATCTATGTCTAAATTTTTTCAAGATAATGGATTAATTCACCAAACTACCTGCTCCCACACACCTGAACAAAACGGGGTAGCTGAAAGAAAAAATCGCATTATCCTTGAGGTCACCCGTGCTTTGATTATTGAGTCACGTGTTCCCTCCCATTTTTGGCCCGAAGCTGTCTCTACTGCTGTTTATCTTATAAACAGACTTCCTACAAAAAGCCTTAAACTCAAAACCCCTTTACAAACTCTATCTAACCTAGCCCATATACCTGTACCCCTCACTCTCAAACCACGTATCTTCGGATGCTCTATTTTTGTCCATATACCTAAACACGAACGCACAAAATTTGATCCATGTGCTATCAAGTGTGTTTTTGTGGGGTACGGCATTAACAAAAAGGGTTATCGTTGTTACGATCCCAAATCCCGTCGTTTGTTCACCACCATGAACTGCTATTTCCTTGAAACCGAATTCTTCTACCATCACCACCACCTTAGCAGTTAAGGGGAGACTCCGGGAAATCCCAATATTCCCTTCAGTGACCCGCTAAGTTGGTTGCCAATACCAAGCAACACTATGGAGGTAGTCCCAACAGAGTCAGTTAACGATGCCGCTGAGACAGTCCCTGAGACATCCTCACAATCCTTGGAAGCTGGTGTGTCCAATGATCTACCAAGTTCGATATCCGAGACAAGCGACTCTGAGTATACTGAGACTCATCCTCCAGGAATAAATGCCCAAGACAGTTCCAGCGAAACCAGATATGTTTTGCCACCACGCAGTACCAGGGGAATTCCACCAAAAAGATATTCTCCCGAGGCAAAAACAAGAGGCTCGAGATATAGGATACAAGATGCCACTAACCATAATCTCACATATCTTGCTTCCGTTTTTCAGGCATCTCTTTACAACGAAGAAACATTGCCAAGAACTGCCAAAGAAGCTCTTAAGTCCAAACAATGGGCTGAAGCAATGAAAAAGGAGATGGATGCCTTGGCTCGCAATAACACGTGGGAGGTATGCGACTTACCACAAGGAAAGAAACCAGTCGGGTGCAGATGGGTCTTCACCATAAAAAGGAAGCCCGATGGATCAATCGAAAGATACAAAGCTCGATTGGTCGCAAAAGGCTATACTCAAGTCTATGGAATAGACTACTCAGAGACTTTCTCCCCTGTTGCCAAAATGAGTACAATAAGGGTGTTAATGGCGATTGCAGCAAATGAGAACTGGCCCCTTCACCAATTCGATGTCACCAATGCTTTCTTACACGGGGAATTAAAAAAGGAGGTTTACATGGAAGCTCCACCAGGATTCGAGCTTGGGAGAGGAAAGTCATGCAAGTTGATAAAAACGCTATATGGCCTCAAACAGTCTTCCAGAGCCTGGTTTGGGAGATTCACTGAAGCTATGAAGAGCTACAGATACAAGCAGAGCAATTCTGACCACACACTGTTCTTAAAGAAGCGTGAAAATCTCATCACATGCCTGATTATTTATGTCGACGACATGGTCATAACAGGCAGTGATACACAGGAAATGGAGAACCTAAAGAAGCAATTGTTCCAAGAGTTCGAAATGAAGGATCTTGGCCCTTTAAAATACTTCCTTGGCATCGAGGTGCTCAGATCGAAGCATGGAATTTTCATATGCCAAAAGAAGTACACTCTGGATCTACTCGCCGAAGTTGGGTTACTAGACTGCAAGCCCGTGGATACCCCAATAATTGTTACCACAAGCTACAAATAATCGAAGGTGCTGAGATGGCCGATCGAGGACAATATCAACGTCTAGTGGGTAGGCTCAACTATCTATCCCATACTAGGCCTGATATCGCTTATGCAGTTGGAGTCGTTAGCCAGTTTATGCATAAACCGCAAGCCGACCACATGGAAGCTGCGCTCAGAATCGTAAGGTACCTCAAGGGTACATTCGGACATGGATTGTTTTTTTAAAAAAATGGGCACTTGCGGATACATGGCTACACTGATGCAGATTGGGCAGGCAACCCAATGAATAGAAGATCTACTGCCGGATATTTCATGTTTATCGGAAATTAACGGAAGTTGGATTCCCTCCGGAGAAAAGCATCAAGTTGTTCTGTGATAACAAAGCCGCCATTAGCATATCCGAGAATCCAGTTCAACACGACCGGACGAAACACGTTGAAGTTGATCGACACTTCATCAAAAATAACATAGAGTCTGGAAACATCGAGCTACCTTTTGTCCGGTCTGAAGATCAAATGGCGGATATGTTGACAAAGGCCGTAAGTTCAAGAAACTTCTCAGACACGTTAATCAAGTTAAGTATTAGAGACCCCACTACTCAACTTGAGGGGGAGTGTTAGAGATCGAGAGCCGTAATTGTTGAATTCTTGCAAGTCAACAAATCAAACAAATCAAATCTTGCATAGAGCCGTAATCCGTAATTGTTGAATTCTTGCAAAACAAACCAATGTCAATCAAATCAATGCCTTATTCTATGTAGTATATATATTGGCACTTTGTACACATTTCATAAGAAAGTAATAATACAATTCTATGTAGCTTCATTCTCCCAAATATGTTATATACCAAAGTTATCACCGGCAACTCCCTCACCGGAGAACTAACCGAGTCGTTCGGGAACTTGAGGAATCTCAATTCCCTAAACCTCTCGAACAACAACTTCCATTCCCCTCTCCCTCATCAATTCAGGAACCTCTCTAGCCTCACTGAGCTCGATCTCCACAACAACAAGCTAACAGGGGTGTTGACGGATGTTTTCTCCAAGAACACCGACTCCCTCTTTGGCCACTATAAATCCATCGACCTCTCCCACAATAACTTCACCGGAGAAATCTACGGCGGCGTCGGTGATATGGCGGCGATGCAGAGTATTGAGTCCCTCATTCTCTCTCATAATACGTTGACTGGGAAGATTCCGGAATCCTTGGGAAAATCAGGGAATCTGAAGGTGCTGAACCTCGAACACAACAGGCTGTCGGGCCAGATTCCGGAGGCGCTCGGCGATGCGAAGGCTCTAGAAACTGTTGTGCTGTCGGAAAACGCCTTGAGTGGGAAGATTCCTTGGAGAATCTTGAATCTTGAGAATCTTTATAGTTTTAATGTCTCTGGGAATCGGCTGAGTGGGAAGATTCCGCCGCACAAATTGGCGGTACCGGCTTCGTCGTTCGCGAAGAATCTTGGGTTGTGTGGGCCTCCACTTCCAATATGCAAGTCTTAATTAATTTTATTTATTTATTTTGGAGTTATTAATCTTGCAGCATGCATGATCGAATCCACGTAGGTCACATACTCAATTGAACGTTCCATCAGTTTAGCCCTTGAAGATTACGTATTGTTTAATTAAACTCGATTTTATATGCATAGATTCAAGTTTACTATCGATTATTATTATTATCATTATTATTATTATCATTATTATCATTATATTGTGGAAGCCCATTCATATTTCTCACAAGTCGTACCAAAACCTGCATGTCCTATACGTATTGTGAAATCAAATTTAAAACATGCATGCAATCAGTGGAATATTAGTAGTAGTACTTGTCTCAATAGTCTTCGTATGTTTAAAAACAAATCGAATAATAAGCTACTGTAATATAAATTTTTTACTAAAACTAGCTAGGATGAAATTAAAAGATAGATTTTCTCGCTTATAAAGAGTTTTGGGTATTTTTAGTGATGTCTAATTCTTATACAACATAATTAATCAAATTATACAATATTAATATGATTAGTAGAAGTAAAATAAAGTTAAAAGTTATTGAGGCCAAGAATCAATCAAACACGTGAGGAAATGATTACTAGAGCCTGTGTATTTACAAATGAGATCATCTATGTTGTCTAACGATATTATATTAATAAGATTGTAACATGTGATATGATTAAGGTTTAAGATTTAGGTTATATATAAAAATTATATATATTTTATATTTTAAACAGTTAGTTATAATATGTGTCACGATTTTATTATTGCAATAAATAAAAAATATCATGACATTAGGCAATAGAACATCCGTATTATGTATTTAGAGTAAACGTCCATACTAAGCTTCTCTATGTTCTGTACAATTACTATCAAACAAAAATTTAAACAAATAAATTGTATAAATCCCTAAAGATGCTTCATTTGTACCCTTTTGCAACTTTTCTCACCCATATTATTATTAAAGGAAAGGCTAACCAAAAGTTCACATGAGACATGACACAAACTTAACTAACTTAAATTAACAAATAAATTAAAGACATGACACAAACCGTTTCAATTAGAAACCTCGTTCTATTTCTATGTGAATCGTAATATACTTCATTCCTCTATCATATTTTACTCACTTTGACCCGTCTTGTATTTTAAAAACATTTAATTTAACTTTAAATTAACATATATTGTGTTTTGAGTAAAGTTTGAATATCACTTTATTTATTATATCTAATTAAATTGTATGTATAAAATAAATAATCTATTTACAAAAAAAAAATAATAAATTTATAAACGAACTAAAATATAAAATAAATAACAAATTAATAGATAAATATAAAGTTTGGTGGGTGTAGCTTAAAGTTCAAAGTAATTTTAATAAAAATGTATTGGGCCTATGTAAAATAAAATAATTAAAGGTAGCTTCAATTGCTATGGACTTCGGGATTTGTTTTTCTATTAACTTTTACCTATTTATAGTTTTTTTATATTCAGATCAAGCCCATTTCTTCAATTTGAATCGTGTTATCACAACAAAAAAAAGGGCGACAGAATATTCCGTCGTCCAGCCGAGGATTCCGTCGTCCGTCGGACTTAACGACGGACTGGCGACAGAAATTTCCGTCTATATTTCGATCGTCGTTAAGCCCACGGACGACGGAAAGAAAAAGTCCGTCGTTGGACTGACGACGGATAATTCCGTCGTAAGCTAATGACGGACTTCATTCCGTCGTGAGCTTGCCTCCGGTGACCGTCGACAGCGCCGGAGAGCTAACGACGGACTGCAATTCCGTCGTTAGCCGTTGACCGTTGACCTGACGACGGACTCCTGTCCGTCGTTAGGTTTAAATATTTTTTTTGTAATACCGGTAACCTATAACCTGTCACAACAAACAATACAAATAAAATAAAACATCGAACGATAATTTAAAATTTACGAAATCGATTGAAATTCGAAATTTAATATATTAATTACCAAAGATGTTATAAATGTTGAAATACAAAACAATAGTATCAATGTGTGTTGCAACCGTACAAATAGTCTAGGAATCATAATCGGGAGGGGGAAACGGGGAAAATGAGGGACCACCTGCTCCTCCCTGGGACTGCATCCACTGCATCATCTAAGCGTACTGAGTCTGCACGAGCGCCACCTGGTCAGCCAATCTCCGCTGTTCGGCAATGTACTTCTGTCGCTCGCGCTCCTGCTCCTCGAGTCGGCGCCGTAGCTCCTCAACCTCGTTCATGTTGCCTCGTGAGGCGGACGACGAGCCATTGAACCTGGAGGCTCTCAACGCCTTCCATGCGCCTCCTGTACCGAACAACCTCTTCTTCTTGTCTGGGGCACCAAGAACCTCCAAGTATATCTCGTTGATGTCCACCGCATCGTGGTCACCCTTAGGCAGCTGGGCCCGTTCCGCGTCAGCACGGGCAAACACCTCAGTCTGCATGTAAACAAGAAATGAACATTTGTTAATAACATATTATAAAAGTTGCAATTATAAACTATATATATTACTTTGGAATTAAGACTTACCGCTATAGCCTCCGATTTCGCATCGGTGTACGTCCCGTCTGGGTACCGATGCTCATCGAGGAAGGAGTCGAACATGCAGTCTATCGGCTGTACTCCCCTCTCAACAGCCTGTGCATGACATACCAATGGGGTTGTGTTATTGAAACATGTGTATATGAATTAAAACTATAAAACATATTTGAAATTACCTTTTCCTCAGCTCGTTGCATGACGGACTTCGACCCTCCCCTATGTTTGATAGGACCAGTCCCCGGTCCCTGTGGCTCAGACAGCCGGTTGCGCCTCGCTGCCTGGGATTTAGCAACAATATCATCCCTCATCCCTAGACCAGTAAGCGAGCCAACCCATCCAGACATCATCACTCCACCACCCAGGCTTCCTACCTCTGGGTGGTGGATCATTCATCCTCCTCTTTATCCCGCAGATATAATCCTTGTACCTCTCCCGGCACTTATCGTGCCACAACTCTCGAATCTTGGCATCGAGAGACGGTGCCCAAGTAAATTTTTTCTAACATCCAAAATGTATGTTAGAAATTGTAGTTAACTTCAATATATAGTTATAAGTCATAGTTTAGAAAAAATTTGAAAGTTGTAGAAATTTTTCGAACCTTAAACTCCTCCCAGTATCTCTGCCTCACATCCTCAGGCGTCAGCTTCCAACTGTATCCAGTCGGATTGGGAACTATCTTAAATAGTTCCCAAATGTAATCAGCCGGGGCGCCGTGCGCGTAAAATCCCCTACATAGATCATTTTAATTTGATTTATATTAGTCTTTTGAATTACTTATTAAATATTTGTTAAAAATGAATATGTAATTGTATTTATGTACCCCAGCTCACTCACTGCGAGAACAAAGTCCCCCGTGGGTCTCTGCTCCCCATGATGATCCGTATCGGAGTCAGACGACGGACCACCTAAATGTATGCCACCAATGTGGTGGCTCAGACCCCCTGTCCTGGACTCATATCCGGATGATGAGCCCGGGGAACTAACCCGGCCGGTAGAAAGAGGAGAACGTCGTGCACCCCTTCCTCGAGGAGTAGACACATCATCTCGAGGTGAGGATCTCCGACCGGAAGACATCTATTATGTTGAAAATTAATAAATAAGTTGCATTAATTATAACAAGAAACGTATAAGTTGAAGTTTTATATTAAACATACAATGAATGGATTGCATTTATAATTATTAATTAGACTAAAATTAGAATAGCGTAAGTTTTCTACACAATGTTCTAATCTTCGTCGTCTTCTTCATTGTCATTTGAATTTGAATAGAGGCCGAGAATTATAAGTTGATTTGCACTTGAATAAAAGATTAGTATAGAGGGCGAGAATTATGGGAATTATGGTTATAGGTTGAGAATTAGGGGAATTATGATTAATTAGAGGTCGAGAATTATGGTTATAGATCGAGAATTAGGGGAATTATGGTTAGAGGTCGAGAATTATGGTTAGAGGACGAGAATTATGAGAATTATGGTTATAGGTCGAGAATTAGGGGAATTATGATTAGAGGTCGAGAATTATGTTTAAAGGGCCAAAATGATAAGTTGATTTGCAGTTCATTGCACATTATCAGTTGAATTTAAGGTTTTGTAAATCATTGATTTGCAGTTATGAATATGTTCATTCTTAGACTGTTTGATGCTTGGACGACTAATATAATGAGTCACTGAATCTAAGCAAAATATGCCAACATACATCTCATCATCAAAACTTCTAAACATAATCGTCAAAACATCTTAACATACAGTTCATCATCAAAACATCACAACACATGCATCTCATCAAAATCTATTAAGACGTAATTAAAATCTACTGGGAGAAGATCCTTAAGACGTAATTAAAATTTATCTCAAAGGGAGAAGATCCTTAAGAAATTAATTACGTCTATCCCAATTAATGTGTGTGTGTGTGTGTATATATATATATATATATATATATAAAAGCTAATTGTTATATTAAATTATTTCAAGATTCAATTTCGTTAAACTGATCGAACAATTAACTAATTTTGTTAAATTAAATTAAGACAATTACCTTTCACCGTAGGCAGCGGCACGGGAGCGACAGAAGGCGGCTCCGGAAGGCTGATGAAGAACTCGGGAGGCGGCACGCGGAGGGAGCAATCTGGAAGGTGGCGAAAGACGGTCCTAAACAAATTTAATCTAAACTAATTAACTAAATTAAATAATTTAATTTAAACTAAGTAATCAAATTAAACCTATATATAATATTAATTAATAATCGAAACAAATTAAATTAATTAAATTAAAAAAAATACTTAAACAATTAAACTAATTAAACAATTAAATAAATTAAGTAGACCTACACTAATTCACAATCTAAACTAATTTCATAATTAACAATAAAATTAACTAATTTAAACAATTACAACACTAATTAAACTAATTAACCTAATAAAACATATAATATTAATTAATAATCTAAACTAATTAATAAATTAAAATAATTAAACTAATTAAATCTTAAAAATACTTAAACAATTAAACTAATTAAATAAAAAAATTAATTAAGTAAACTTATATTAATTATCAATTTAAACAAATTACGTAATTAACAATAAAATTAACTAATTTAAACAATTACAACACTAATTAAAATAATTAACCTAATTAAACATATAGTATTAAATAATAATCTAAACTAATTAATAAGTTAAACTAATTAAATCTTAAAAATACTTAAACAATTAAACTAATTAAACAACAAAATTAATCAAGTAAACTAATTACATAATTAATAATAAAATTAACTAATTTAAACAATTACAACACTAATTCAAAAATTAACTAATTTAAACAATTACAACACTAATTCAACTAATTAACGTAATTAAACATATAATAATAATTAACAATTTAAACTAATTAAATTACATAATCTAACAATTAAATTATAATTAACACTAAATTTAACAAATTAATTACACAATCTAAACAATTAAACAATAATTAAAAACAAATTAAACAAAAAAAAATCATACCTGCCGGAGCAGGCGGAGGGCGGCAGTGGGGAGGCGGTGCACGGCGGCAGGCGGAGGGCGGAGCAGGCGGAGGAGCGGCGACAGCTTTGTTCCCGGCCAAAAAATGGACCAAAATTAGAAATAGAGACAGACAGAGATAGAGGGGAAGCAAAATGGGAGAAATAGACATACCTTGACGTATTTGGCCGGTGGAAACTTCGAATCGCCGGTGGGGGGAAAATTTCGAGTACCAGAAATATGATGCATTTTTGCAGGTACCTGGAGAATCCATCAGTGAGGTGGAACTCAGATTCATGCAAATTCTTACATCTATCAGAGCACTGAAGCCTGACAAATACACTCAAAGGGAGATCAATCTGAAGATCGTCTGGTGTCTTCGTAGAGAAGAATGGTTGCCATACCAAATCCAAATCAGTGGACGTCCAGACTTCAACACGCTCACAACAGCTGCCATCTTCAGCGTACTGAAGAGCCATGAGACGAGGCAAAGAATATTGGACATCTCAAATCCAATAAGAGAAGCCATCCCAGTCTCATCTTCTTCACATGACATCGTTGCCTTCAAGGCAGATAAGAGTCCAGCAAAAGAATCAAAGCCAGAGGCACTAGACCTCGAAGGTATGACAAAAGCTAAACTCATGGAACAATACGTTTTAATGGCAAAACGTTTTGAACGTGCAGATCTGAAGAACAGCCGCTTCAGAAAATTCCATAGAGACAACCGTGCTAGGAGAAGCACATCATCAACTGAACCATCCACATCAAATCAGGACGTGACTGCCACTCAGTCCAAACCTAAACGACAACAATATAGCATGGGTGTTTGCTATGAATGTGGAGCCTCAAACCACTTCAAACCTGACTGCCCAGACCTAAGCAAAAAGGAAAGGGAGGAACTCAGGCTGCTAAGAGATCAGCGAAATGCTGAGAGGAAAGCAATGATGGTTGATGATGATCCAGACCAGATCAACACACCCTCCAAATCAAGCTATGAGAAGCACTTCTCAGACTCTTCAGATGATGAAGATCTGGGACTCCTTGCCACTGAAGAAGAGGAGTCAACGGAAGTCTTCTGCTTGATGGGCAACGGAGAGTTTGTCCCTCAGGTAATCTACGCACATGTAATGCCTGAAGGCTATGTGGATCCCAAAACTAAATTCTCAACATCATATGCATCCATATCATCTACTCCATCCATTGTATCCAAACCAGAAGTTCAGATTTCATCTGAATGTACATCAACTGAAGTACTCAAAACTGAAATCTCCTCAGTAGAGGATGAAGAGACCATGGATGATGAGGCAACTGTCTCATTGGAAGATTATGAATCTTTATCTGAAGATTTCCGTAACTTGCAAGCTATCTTTCTATTGATAAAGAAAGAGAATGAGGATCTAACATCCAAACTGGATGTTGTACAAACTGAAGGCTTATCTAAAAACCTACCTGAAACTGAAACATCTGAGATATTTAATCTCAAAAAGGAAATTGATGCAAAGAACAATGAAATATTGTTCAAGGACTCTCAGATACGTGAACTTACCGAAAGAAATGAACTGCTATCTGAAAGGATAGAATACTATAAGACAAAGGTCGAAACATGGACCAAGTCTGGCTATACTAACCTTAAGTTGAGTGAAGCTCAACAACCACAAGGCAAAGGCCTTGGTTTCAGTCAGGACAAGGCCAAAGTACCTTTCCTGAAAGTGCCTAAACCTACTTTTCCAACTATATCCTTTGTGAAAGCCACTGACAAGGCTTCCACTGAGGAGATGATTGCTATTGAGGCAGTCAAGGACACTAAAAATGCTTCTAAGTCCCAAGGGAAGAAGCCACTGAATAAAAATGAGCCTAAACTGAAGGCTAAGGTCCTTGTTCATCCTGAAATCAAATCTACAATTGACAAGGCAAAGAATACATTTGCCACTGAAACACATGCTACTGAAAAACCAAAGCAGGTTTTCAGGAAGCAAACTGTTCCAAAAGCTACTGAGAAGAAGGCTTTCAGGAAGCCTAAGGCAACTGACAAGCCTAAGGTTTCTGAAAAGCCAAAGGCCAAAAGGAATCCCCAAACACATAGACAACATGCTACTGAGAAGCATGAGTCTAGGAGAAACTTTCAGTCTCCTGATTCACGCTATTACAAAACCAAGTGCTCTCACTGCACTTGCCCTTCATATGGTTCAACCCCCAGGAGCTATGACACACAAAGTCACAGAACACAACGTTGGGAATCATATTCCAACAATGCACACAGATATGAACGTAGGAATTCATCCCCTAGTTCATATTACTCTGACTTTTTCAGGACACATGACTTCTATCCTCCCCTAGTACACTATTTTGCACCAAGGTGTTCAGTAAACACTGAAAAACGAAGGACTAAACGCCAACATACAAATACTAACTTTAAGGCTAACACTAAGCCTGAAGTGAGCAGAAAGTATGTTCCAAAGAAACAGGAAGTCAAAACTGACTTTCAAAAGAAGAAACATGCAACTGCAGCATCAAAAATCATAAGGCAACATTGGGTGCCAAAACATTGCATGCATACTGAAGATGGGTCTAGTTCTAAACTGGATCCTAAGACTTAGTAATTGCAGGACTCAGGACCAAGGAGAGGTGCATAAAAGGAGCAGTCCAGCTGGATTATAGACAGTGGATGCTCAAGGCACATGACATTTCAGAAAGAAGCCCTCTCCAACTACATAGAGAAAAATGGTCCTCAGGTAACCTTTGGTGATAACTCAAAAGGTTTCACTAAAGGATATAGTACTCTCAATATAGGGAATGTTTCAATTGATAATGTTTCCTATGTCTCTGGCCTGAAGCACAACTTACTTTCAGTAAGTCAGTTGTGTGATAAAGGTTTTAATGTTGTTTTTAGTTCTGATGAGTGCAGGATCAATAAGCTTACTGATGAGACCACTGTTATGAAAGGCTTTAGGGTTGGAAATATTTATGCAGCAGACTGGAAAGCAACCTCCCCTGAAACATGCCTGGTCTCAAAGAGCACTTCAGAACAAAGCTGGCTATGGCACAATAGACTTAGTCACCTGAATTTCAAAGTCATCAACAGACTTTCAAGACACAGTCTAGTGCGTGGATAGCCCAACCTGATCTTTGACAAAGATCACATATGCGGAGCCTGCCAAAGTGGAAAGCAAATCAAAGCTTCATTCAAGACCAAAGAAGCTCCATCCACTGAGAAGATTCTTCAACTCCTTCATATGGATTTATTTGGACCAGTGACTCCACTGAGTGCCAATGGTAGGAAATATTATCTTGTTATTACTGATGATTTCTCTCGCTATACATGGAAAGTTTTTCTCTATCACAAGAATGAGACCATGGAGAGAATACCTGCTTTGCTCACCAAACTGAAGAATCAGAAGTCAACCAATGTCATCACCATACGCACTGATCGAGGAACTGAGTTTCTCAATGCAAGGATTTCAGAATTCTGTGCACAAATGGGGATTGAACATCAGACTTCAGCTGCAAGGACTCCACAATAGAATGGCGTTGTAGAAAGAAGGAATAGATCACTGAAGGAAGCAGCAAGAACTATGCTCAACAGTTCAGGAGTTCCAAAGAAATTCTGGGCTGAAGCTATCAACACTGCATGCTACACTCAGAACACATCTTTACTGACCACACGCCAAGGAAAGACTTCATATGAACTATGGAATGACAGGAAGCCTACTCTTAAATACTTTCGTGCTTTTGGTTGCATGTGTTATATTCACAATAATGGTAAAACTCAGTTACAGACCTTTGATGGCAAAGCTGATCCAGGATTCTTCCTTGGATACTCGGAGGAGAGTGCTGCCTATAGAGTCTTTAACAAGAGAAACCTAATAGTGGAAATAACACCTCATGTTATATTTGATGAATCTATTTTTGAGTACAGGTTAAAAGAAACTGAAGTTATCACTCAAAGACTTCAGAATCTGAACTTACAACCTTCAGTTCAAAGTACAAAGGAGATTCTCATCTGGAATTTGGAAGAAGATGATGAAGAGAATACTCCCACTGAAGAAACAAATGTCAGATTGGATCAAGAAATGGATTCCACTGAAGTCATAGCTTCAGAATCTGAAGATAGGACTCAAGTACTTGAAACTGACAACTCTTCTCCCATTCAAACTGAAAATCTCACCACTGAGATTCCACTTAGAGAAGAAGACATCCAATCTGAAGATCTTATTGACGTTCAGATTCTACCTGAAGTACATATTCCTTCAGAAAATCTCACCACTGAGATTCATTCACCAACTTCAGGGAGTAACAGTCCTAACTTAGTCAATATTCCTATAACTATTGCTACTAACAATATTATGGCCAGTTCAGATAAAGCTATCTTGCAGGAAATTCAACAAACTGAATATGTAAGAGCCAACAATCAAGGGGGAACAAGTACAATCCCTCAGACTGAAGAAGATTTCAATCCATTTCAAAGGAGCCCTTCAGTAACTACACCACCTCCTAGTCAAAGGATGGATCTCATGATTATCACTTAAGAGGACATGCGAAGAAGAAGAAGATGGATTGAAGATCATCCCACAGAATCAGTGATTGGAAGTCTACAAAGAGGAGTTCAAACGAGGAATCAGATTCAAGCAGAAATGGTCCAGCCATTAGCCACCGTTGAGCCTCCTACTGACTCCACCACTGAAGAACAACTACTGATTAAAGCAGATGTTGCACTGTTTTCAGATGAAAACTTCTTACACAGCTGCTATCTCTCCAACATTGAACCCAAAGACGCTCAGGAAGCCCTTCAAGATGTTAACTGGGTCTCCGCGATGCAAGAGGAACTGAATGAATTCACAAGGAACCAAGTTTGGGAACTTGTTGATCGTCCTAGGCATCAAGGTGTCATTGGTGTGAAATGGGACTTCAAGAACAAGAAAGACGAGCTAGGAGAAGTTGTTCGAAACAAGGCTAGACTGGTTGCTAAAGGTTACTGCCAAGAAGAAGGAATTGACTTTGATGAAACTTTTGCACCAGTAGTTAGACTGGAAGCTTTCAGACTCTTTCTCGCCTATGCAGCTCACATGAAGTTCAAAGTCTACCAGATGGACGTTAAGAGTGCTTTCCTAAATGGCATACTGAAGGAAGAAGTCTACGTGGAGCAACCACCAGGCTTTGAAACTGACTACACCAAAGTGTATAAGCTACACAAGGCTCTTTATGGGCTGAAACAAGCTCCTAGAGCTTGGTATGACACTTTATCTATTTTTCTTATTGAATCAGATTTCAAGCGAGGATCAGTGGATAGAACTCTATTCACAATCAAGTATAAAGGAGACATATTAATCGTTCAGATTTATGTTGATGATATTATATTTGGTTCGAAGTCTCAGATGCTTTGTGACAAATTTGCCAAGTTGATGAAGACTCAGTATCAAATGTCCATGATGAGAGAAATGAGATTCTTTCTAGGATTCCAAATCAAGCAGTCCCCTGAAGGCATCTTCATCAACCAAGTCAAATACACAAAGGAACTTATCAACAAATTTGGCCTTCAGAATAGCAAATCAGTGAAGATTCCAATGAACACAAATGGAAGGATAGAACCAGATCCTGAAGGAAAGCCAGTCAACCAAACTGAGTATAGAGGAATCATTGGATCCCTTCTATATCTCACTGCCAGCAGGCTAGACATCACATTTGCAGTAGGAGTGTGTGCACGCTATCAAGCCAATCCAAAGGAGTCACACACGGAAGCTGCGAAGAAGATTCTGCGCTACTTGAAGGGCACACCAAATCTTGGCTTATGGTATCCTTCAGATGATAATCTAGAACTAACTGGTTATTCTGATGCTGATTTTGCAGGTTGCAAGTTGGATAGGTCAGTTCTTGGGAAACAAACTCATTAGTTGGTTCTCCAAGAAACAGACTTCAGTTGCTACATCAACCACTGAAGCTGAATACATGGCTGCTGGAAGTTGCTGCTCTCAGATTCTCTGGCTTAAGCAACAACTCAGAGACTATGAAGTGTCTACCACTCAGGTTGCAATCTATTGCGACAGTTCAAGTGCCATTGCCATCACTCAGAACCCAGTTCTACATACAAGGTGCAAGCACGTGGACATCAGGCATCACTTCATAAGAGATCAAGTTGAAAAAAAGGATGTCACCATTGAGAAGATACATACTGACATTCAACGAGCAGACATTCTCACCAAGCCCCTGGAAGAAGCTAGATTCAAGATGCTAAGTGGAAGACTTGGCTTACTGAATCCAGATCTCTCCTGAAAGTATTCACTGAAGGTACAACTCTAAACCTATCTAACTAATATCTTAAAGACTCACTGACTCAGTATCATTAGTATACTGAAGTCATGATCACACTAAGACACAAAACAATGTGATGATTACATTATTGGTAACTCTACATAGTTATCTCAGATATCAAATCATCACACATTGCAAAATACATGTTTAAACTAACCTTGTAGGTCACTGAAATAACATACTGAAAGAACTTCAGAATCTGAAGTTTTACAAAGGTCAAGTCCAAGATGTTACTTCAAATGACAGATTTCAGAACAAGTATAAACATCTACCCAAAATCTGAAATCACCAGGCCACTGAAGTTCTTACAAGGTCAAATCTAAAGTATGTACACGTGTCAAGAATCTGAAAATCCTCTATAGTACTTCACAATCTGAAGTTACAAGCCCACTGAAGTGTGTACAAAGTCAACACTGAAAGAAGCACACGTGGCACAACAAAATCTGAAGTACAAACTGAAGCACTTCAGAATCTGAAGTCACCACTGCAAGGGAGTCAATCAGTTGATAGTATCACCAACTAAAGTTTAACACTTGTATTTATTTCGCACATTTATTGCTCTAAGTGTTTCTCTCTTTAATTTTGAACTTAATGTCAAAAGTGTAATTATATTTTAGCGTACCTCGTTTTTCGCAACTTATATGATACGCTATCTCATGCATTAAATGCTTATCAGAATTGCACAGTGTAAAGTGAATATACTTAAGTGCTTATTATAGAAATTTTGACTTTAGGGTAGTCAAACGTCGCACGTATACTACACGCGTTGTACTTTCCCGCTCAAATTACTTCTCACCTACGTGGCCAAACCCTGTCCATTGATTTCAGTTGATCCAAACAACATTCAACCGTTGATCTCATTATATATAATATCTCTTCTCCGACGGTTATACACCTTTGTCTCTGCCTTCTCTTAAAAGCCTTACGCTATTCTCTCGCCCTAAATCCTTCTTGCTTACTGAATCCAGTGTTTCCTGCCTGTTAATTACTTATTTGTGTTATTCTCTCTCCATAATGTATGTATCTTATCATGTTTTTCAATAATTTGACACATTATTCATGCAAACTGAAAACACTAACTTTGTCTGGTTTGACTTTCAGATCATCAAAATGGGCAAGAAACCTCTTCCACCAGCACTGACCTTGACTCAACTGTGCCAACGACTCTTCCCAGAGCCAACGGCAATATACTCTCAGACTGATGTGGATCAAGCTAAAACCATGTTTGAGTTGATTCGATCAGTGAATCTGGATACACTGACATCTCTTCGACCACGAAACATCTACTCTGAAGCTGTGGTCCTTTTCTAAGTCTCCCTTGGATATGAAGGAGACCAACTGATGACGTCACTTCAGGTTCGCGTGAAAAGCAAAGAAACAGGCATCATTGAGGAGAAACCTGTTCCACTGAACGTCACTGAGATGCTTCAGTCAGTATTCAAGCTAAGGAACAAAGGAAAGAAAAACCCAAATCAGTTCCTGAAGTACAAAGCAGAGATTCAGGATTTCTTTGACGAAATCCAGGCCGATGGTGAGTCCTGACCATTCAGTACAACAAACAACAACAAAGGCCTCATTCGCCCTGAACTACGCTTGCTACTGGATGTAGTTCAACTATGCATACTCGGGAAGAAATCATCACATGAGCAGCTCAGCTGGCAAAAACTGAGCCTGATGAGGAGCATATACACCACTGATGGATCCAACTGGGTCGCAGTGATGGAGGAGCTTCTTATGGCTGAAGCTCAGAAACTGAAAGAAGTTTCAGATGGGATAACTATGACTGGAACGGACACACTGAACCTTGCTACCAAGGTGTCAGTTTTGATCGAGGAGCGTTTTAAGAACGTAGAAAAACTATTCCCTGAACACTCTCCCTTCGAGCAGAAGTTACTCTTCAGCTCCAACCTGGATGTGCTCACATCCATGTATGGGAAGGTAAAGGCCATTCAGATGGAATCTGAATTCCCCACTCCTGATGAGGATCCAATTCGCGCTATCGAGGACTACGATGAAGATGCTCCTCCCTCTCCTCCCAAGATCTCTCCTCCTAAAATCAAACGAAAGAGGAACCCCGGAAAACGCCCTGCAGGCGGGGTACTGAAGAAGAAGAAGCATGTAATGGCTCTTGTTGATGAGAAGTCCCCAACTCCATCAGAGGATGAAGCGCCTAAATTCAGGCTTGTCAAGCGACCCCGTCGCTCTCTCATCCTGGCTACTGACTTCCAACGTCAGCTTTCTCCTGAAGACACTCTCCCAAGTCCTCAAAACTTCAGGTCAGCCACCCTCTCCTCCCAAATCTCCTTCTCCTCCCCTTTCTCCCTCTGTCATCATCTTACCTCAACCACCACAATCTCCTCAAACTCACCCTGAAACTTTACCAACTTCACCTCCCACCGTAACTTCCCAGCCTGAACCCTCATCCACCATTCCTGAAACTCTTCCTCCTTCACCGCCTACTGAAACCTTCTCTCCACATACTGAAACATCACCACCTCAACAACAAACTCCACCCCTGATCCCTACTCCCTCATTCACTAAAATTCCCCACACTTCCCCACCACACGAAACTCAAACCCCTGAACCTTCACCTAACAAAACACCCTCACCCACTACCAATTACTCTTCCCCTGAACCTCAACCCTTCTCTCCTCCTAAACATTCTGAACCTTCTTCTACCCCCAACTAAACTTTCCTCACCACCTACTGAACAACCCACTCAACCACCCATTGAACCTGAAACTGAAATACCCCGTACTGAAACACATGACCATGCTTCCACCTCCCAAACCACTGAGCCCACTGCAACTCCTGCTCACACCTACCTAAATAACATTGAGTTGCAGTCCATCTAATACTTAACAGCCCATTTTCCTGAACTCTTCAACCACTCTCACCTAGCCCAAGCCTGCCAACGCCTCTGGTCCTGGAGGACCATCCGCTTTTTGGACTCTAAGGCCCTGGAACACAAAATAAATCTACATGGCATGAGCGCCTTCTTACTTGAAGAGGCTGATCTCCAGGCCTGTTTTCAATTTTCCGATGCCCATGATGCATTTCTTAATGCTGAGGCGTATATAGAGGCCCAACTGGCCCACGCTGAATCTTCAGCTGGGCGTGTGTATACAAGAAGGACATCCTCTGCAGGTCCTTCATCTTCTGCTCCAAATCAGTCCATGGCCCTTGTGCCTTCTTTTACTGATCATTCCTTTCCTGAGGCTACTTCCTCATATGACATTTTTGTTGGAGCACACCGCTCTTTTGTTGCCTCTGAACTCAAGAAGATTTTTGAGGCTGAGAGTTCACGCATGACCAATCAGACCACTGCCATAGTCAACGCCCTCCAGGCCACTTACTCCGAGCAACTGAAAGCTCAATCTCTTATATTTCAGAAAATAATTGACGAGCTTACTGCAGAAAATGCCAAACTGAAGAAAGAACTTTCTGTACTCAGTGCTGATATTCCCAATCAAATCCAGGCTGCACTGAAAACCCAACTGCCCATTCTGACTAACTCAGTTCAGAAAGAGATAAGCTCTCGCACTCCCGACTCTTCCAAGATCAAGAAGCTCATTATCTCTTGCAACCATAATCGTGCCAACACTTCTTCTCTCAGATCCGATTTTGATAGAGCCTTCCAAGAACTATCCCTAGCCTGCACTGCTCATGGTAAATCAATTGCTCGCCAACGATCACGCCTGAGGACAGCCAAGAAACGTGCTGACTCTGGTTTTGTCTTGGCTGAGCGAGCAAAGTCAATTGCTGATTCTGCTAGTGCTGCTGCACTGAAGGCTATCTCTATTGTTCGCAGAAACTCTACTAAGCCTTCTGATGCTGCCCAAGTTATTTCAGACTGCCGTGCACGCTTGAGCCATATTGAAACTTTCTGTCAAAACATAGCCTCTGCACATGAATTGGATGAACGCTTTCCTGCAGCCCAGCCACTTCCCTGGATTGATGACCAACCTCCTCCTGCACTTAATGCTGATGCCAATAAGGGGGAAGGGAAGGAACCTGAAAACCCTGAGCCAGTTCATGAAGAAGAAGAAAAAGAAACTGAAGAAAGAGAAGACACGCCTGAAATTGAATTAACTGATGAAGATAATGAACCCAGCAAATGACAAGGACGGACTTCCAGTTACCGTGCCCTTTGTTCTGAATTTATTTTTTTGTATTTCATTCATCACTGAAAATCACTCTGTACTGAAATTCCTCAATGAATGAAATGCAATTTTTGTCTATCTTTGATCTCAACCTGATGACAATCCTCTAGTTGTCCAGGCTCTGATTACTATATTTTTTTGGTTTGATATACCTATCTGATTACCTAACCCATCTGTTCTTATAGTTTAAGTGTTCTCCAGTTTAGGTGGAATTTCTTAACTTAGATAGATGTTTTCAGGTTAGGTATTAGCATCATCAAAAAGGGGAAAATTGTTGGGAAATATTTATTAAGTGTTTTGATTCAGATTCCAATACCTCCCCTGAAAAGATGTTATAAGACCAGTGCTGAATTTTAGTGTTTTGTCTAAGAACTCATCTGTTAGGGAGTTCTAATTTTTCAGGTACACTGAAGGACATCTCCACTGAAGATTCAAGTTATCCCAAAACTGAAGGACCTTCTCCACTGAAATTTGTCCTGAAGTTTTGAAATTGAAGTTAGAAGCTAAGTCTCTGCCCACACTGAAGTCCAGTACTGAAAGTCCATACTGATGTTCTAAACTGAAGTTCAGTACTGATTGCCCACACTGAAGTCCTGTATTGGAGACCTATACTGAAGTTCTCTACTGAGTGATAGCCTAGTCCGTAGGCATTTCCTTTTATGGCAAAAATCTCAGTAGGTGAAACACAATCTTTCTGCAGACACCAAAAATGGCAAAAAGGACGAAGACTCCAACGGGAAGAATTCAAATTAAAGCTCTATCTCACAACGGCTATATCTTTGAGAGAGCACTATATATATCCCGCTGCTTCAACACTTCAAGACACCGGTTACCCTGCTATCAAATCTCTATCGCTATCTCTGCATCCAAGCTCTCAAGCTTTCAGTCAGAACACACCAAGCTTTCAGTTTTCATTTCTTAGTGTTCTTAGCGATCAACTTGTAACCGAAGAATAGTCTAGCATTAGATTTAGTTCGAAGCTAGAAGTGATCAAAATTACTCTGTATATCTAACCCACTGGGGTTGATCACTGTAAGACTATTACACCTCCATTAAGTTGGAAACCCTCGACTAACATCGAGTACTCATGGACGTAGGAGTTTTTATCTCCGAACCACGCAAACCAAATCTCTGTCTCTCACTCTTACTTTCAGTATTTCATATTCTTTGTTTATCATCAAACGAATACTGATTAATAGAAAAGAGAAACATTGCATTAAGCTTGCTGAAACAAACGAGTAAAGATTTAAAACCACCACATTCCGCACACTTAAGATATTAGTCCATCAGTCTAACACTCAGTGTAGACTGAAGGATTCCTATCTGGAAGTTCATCTCTCTCACTGAAGTTTCCTCCCTTCAGTTCAGGAGACACAAAAGTTTTTTTGCTTGAAAAATCTGACTGGTGTATTCCCCCCCCCCATACACTCAGCTCACTCGTTTCGGGACCAACAAATACGAATAAATAAATTTCAATACGGAAAAATTGAACTAATTACTAAGTTAAAATTTTTAATAATTAATTTTAAGGATTAATTACATGTAAATTCAAAAACTTTTTATAATTTTGGTTTCTTCCCATAACTTTTCATTTTGACAAATTGATCCATGAACAACTTAATATTTCTTTTGATTTTTTTCATGATGTTATACTTTTTATGACAAAATTGATGTGGTATTTTAATTAATTATATATAATTAAAAAAATACATGTGTATAATAATTCAAAACGCTATCATTTCATAAAATGTGTAACGATATTGTTTTATTAAAAATGCATGGTCATTTCTCGCAATCCTTAATCTATTTACCTCGATTTCTCGCTCTCCTCCTTATTCTGTGTATTTCAATCTATCTATCTTCTACTATAATTGGAGATATTGTGTATTTCATCTTTTTCCTAATTTATTCAATTGGTTCTCCAATATTGTAACGTTGGAATTTAAGTTGCAACATTAACTTTAATTTGGAACTAATTTAATTTCATGATATAAATCAAAAGGAAAACCAAGTTCATGGATTAATTCGCTAAAATAAAATATCATGGAAAAAATCCAATTTTGAAATTCGATAAAAACTTGATAGTGTATATGAAATTTGCCATGATAAAAGTCAAAATTGCAGGAGCATGGTTCAAATAAACGTATCCTTAATAACATGTGGCTTACAAAATACTTAGAATTTTGGAAATAATATCTAAGAAGTGTACGTACATGTTTAATGGACAAATCTCTATAATATACAAAATTAAATTTATTAGAGACATTGCTATATGAATATGTCCCAAAAGATTCTGTATCGTCCTCTGTTATGTAATTGACGTGTGACAATTTCCCAATTTAGAATGTGACGAATACATAGAAACCAGTCACGTACTGCTTCAGTCAAAGGACATCATTGTCCTTTTATCTCCTGACCCGACCCTAATCCTTCTTATTGGCTCCGCATGGCGACCCTGACCCACTTTGTAAATACGAGAAATCACCAACATTTCTTCATAATCAATTTAGCTTGTTATGAGAGTTTCGTAAAAACATTGGCAATGGAGACTCCCAATTTCAAGACTCTCGTATGTAGTTTTAAGTTTTTTTTTTTAATTCTATTTTTAATATTAAAATAAAATTGAAATTAAATTAAAATTTACATTAGTTAAAATTACATTGATTAAAAAGTATATTCATTAAAAATAAAAAATATAGTACTTTCACATTTACTTTTTACTTTGACTACCATTATAATATGCATTTCGAGTTGCTCTCACGTCATCATCGACATATTTTCATTAAAATTTTGTATTTCATAAATTTAATATGATGCGTTGTGAAATGATCTTTTAAATTTTGAACGCTTATATTGAAAATTTTCAAGCCTTTCGTCACTAGCCTTGGGTGTTTTATTCTTCAACTTTCTTTTTGTCGCCTGTTCCCCATTGGACATTTATTTGAGATCGAAATGAGTCAGTCGTTAGTGAACTCTTCACCTAAATTGGTCTTGCCCCGTTTGTTGATCTCAACACGATATCCGATATGGTCAGACACAACTTTTTAGAAGTTGGAGTAGTGCACAAGATCCCACAACAATGGTGGTATTTTTTACATCGTCTTTTCATTTGATTGAACTCGGTCATCGTCTTGTTGAATATGTTGTTATCGGAATTGTTGTTTGCACACGCTTCAACGAGCACCACCCACCCCCAACGCGGGCTCCCACTGAAGCTCACATAACACTATGTTTATCAATAACCACCAAAAACTCTAATCATCCAACCACTTCAATATTATATTAGTTTTTTATTCATTTTTTTATTTGAATTTTATTCAATCAAACCATCTTCATTTTTTGTAGTTTATCAATAAGCATTTCAACTATGCAACCATAACATTTAATTTTTTAATTTTAATTTTTATTATACATATTATAACTGATTTTACTTTAAATAATTAAAATAAACTATTATTATTGAAAAATATTAAAAACATAAAGCGACATTTTTTCATATAAAATAAATTTTTTTACAAAATACCACATAAACAAATTAAGTATCTAAATTACAACAATGTAAATACGAAATTGAAAATAAAACATTATATAATAAGTTTGAAAAAAATTATACTACAAAATTTCATCCATATATGCTCGATCAAGTCGTATAGAAGTAGGGCTGTCAATTTTCAACACGACACAATAACCCGACACGATATTAATGGGTTTGAGTTGGCCTTTATTAAGTTCAGGTTCTTATCAGGTTGATCCAATAAGAACCTAAAATTTTCTGGTTAGGTTCAAGTTACCTGAAATATATAGATATCTTATTTAAAATTATTATTATTAATAATATATATTTATAAAATCGGGTTGAATTAGGTCATTATTGGTTGTTATCAGGTTGAATTATTATCGTGTCGGGTCAACCTGAAAAAAAAATGTGTCAGTTTGTATTCAAGTTGGGTTCGGGTTCTTGTTTACCAATATCTTTAATAGGTCGAGTTCGGGTTTAACCTTAACAGGTTGACTTAATAACGACCCAATCCGACCCAAATGACACCCCTATATAGAAGTGCGTTGTGAGTTTTTCTATTGGGAAGTTGATTTCTTATTTTCATTATAACAAGATAGGCTTGCAATCCTTTTCGACGAGTATAAAAAATCATTATTTATTCTCATTCTTTTCTTCGCTTATTATTCTGTTTAAGTTGATTTTCTATAAACTCTGTCAGATCATGATAGTTTAGATAAATGTTTCTTTCATCTTTGACTACATATCGTGCATAATGATACAAGCAATCATTATTTTCCCCATAATGCCACGCTCCCAAATATTCTAAGGACCTTGCACTATCAATTGTTGAATTTTTTGCTCGCCTTTGTTCGTACATATATAGGAACTATTTTGGTTTGTGCCAACAATTGGATTATTGCTGACGAGACACCATGCATACATTAGTGCTAAATCTTCTTGATATGTCCAACTTTTGAATTGTTGGAAGATATTGTGTGTGTTTATTCATATGAGTTTTGAGAGATGCTTTGAGAGGTTTGATAATATCCAGGAATAGGAGAATGAGGATGATTTTGTGAAAATGAATAATTCATATCATAATTGAACTTTGAAAAGACTCCACAATTTGAAATATTTTTAAAATTGAGATGATAATCTCCATAAAAGTCAAAATTTTGAGAATCGAAGAAAGATTTATGGCCTCTATCCATATAAAAATATAGAACATGATAATAAACAATACAAGTAAAGAGAAAAAGAATTTTTCAGGTGTAAGAAAATATATGAAGATTGGTCTCTATTTATAGAGAACGAAAAAAATAAAAATTTTGATATACATATCTTTATTTTTTAGAATATATTATACAAAATTATTTCAATTTTATCTATATATCAAATTAAAATGTAAACGACCAATAGAATCAAAACAAGTATCATTATCATTTTGGCTTAAATAAGAAGAGAGAGAACATCAATGGTCTCTTTTACAAGTGTTGGGCCATTGACATTAGTTTTTTATTTATTTTTATTATACTTAAATAAGTGATGATGGAACAACTATGATAAGAGTGAATCGATAAAAGTAGTCTAAGTGAGTCCGGACAGTGGCAAGCGAGCCTAGCTCCCAAATCCATATCCTACTCTCGGTAGAGCTGGAACTTCCGAGTAGCGAGGCGCAACCCAAGGTGATGTAGAGGAAATATATTCATATAAAAGTAACACGAGTAGTTTCAAAATTGAAAATAAGAGCGGGAAAGAGGCACAATAATGAACACTTGCTTGCTGACTTGCCTTTCACCGTCCCGATCATACAATATCACCAAAATTAATGGCCCAAAAATTGTACGGTGTAATATATAAATATTTAAAAAATCACAACACATATTCCCATCCTTATTTTATTTTTCTCCTAACGAAAACCATTATCAAATTTAACTTTACAAATATTGCCATGTCAAGACAGTTAAGATAATCTCATGCATAAACACAAAATTAAATTGTACTTAACGAAAACCATTATCAACAATTTAAGATATATAGATATAACGAATACAGAAAAATTAACGTGGAACATTACATCACACCTTATTTTTACTGTGTCGTATAATTTACTCCTATTTAGCTCACTGTGGACTGCTTCTATCTAATTCCGTCTCTCTCTCTCACGTACTTTACACACACATTCAATGTTTTACCGAACTCACCACCAGCATTTCCTCTTCAAATTCAATTATTTCCCCCAATTTTCTCCATTTTCTCATTTTTTGGTAACTCATCTTCTCCATGCTTGTCTCTGTTAATTATGGTTCCATATGATGAAATTCTTCTAATTTTGCATGTTGTTTTTCCGTTTCTAGGGAATGGAATCAGCGCGACAGGATTCCGGAAGCGGTTTCACGGCGGAGACGGTCGAATTCTCGGGTGATGCCGGCGGTGGCGACGGAGATGATTTCAGCGTCGACGAGCTCCTCGATTTTTCTAACATCTACTCCGAAACAGAGGAGGAACAATTGGAAGAGCAGCGTGACATGGAAAAGGGGAAGCTGAAAACCGCCACTATTTTGAAGGAGAGAGAAGGAGCGGTTTCTCTCTTTAAGCGGGAGGATTTCGGCTCTCTCCACGAAGGCGAGCTCTGCTTTCAGGTTAACTTAACTATATTTATTTTTTTTGTAAATTTTTTGGCCTAAAATTGTTGGAGGTGAAGTATTAATGGCGGTTGTGGAAATTGGGGGAAAAATGAGAAACTGAAAAAAGAATGGCGGAAATAACTGCAGGCGGAGGGATTAGAGAGTTTAGAATGGCTGTCGCATTTCATGGACGACTCAATTTCCGAGTACACTCTCGCCGGTAAGATGCCAAGCAGCGGCGCCACCACGGAGACGGTGGAGGAGCCGCCGTGCTTCACGACTCCAGTTCAAACAAAGGCCCGAACGAAGCGCGCCCGGGGCGGGCTCCGCGCTTGGCCCGTATTGTCGTCGTCAACTGAGCAGCAGTCCGTTTCCCCACTTTCTTCAACCTCCTCCACAACGTCGTTCCCACCACCGGATTCTCCTCACGAAACTGCGCCAGCTAAGAAGAAAAGGAAGTCCGGCACCGCCATTGCGCAGCCGAGGAGGTGCAGCCACTGCGGCGTGACCAAGACACCCCAGTGGCGGGCGGGCCCACTCGGTCCGAAGACGCTGTGCAACGCGTGTGGCGTGAGGCACAAATCGGGTCGGCTCCTACCCGAATACCGACCCGCTTGTAGCCCCACTTTCTCCACCGAAATGCACTCCAATAACCACCGCAAAGTTTTGGAGATGCGTCAGAAGAAGGAGACGGAGGTAGTTCGGAGCTTTTGACGCCACTCTAATGGTATTTCCTTCCCTTTTTCGACACGTTCTGGTATTATACTATTCGAGATAAAGGGTAGTTGGTAATGTTGAAATAGAGACTGAGACGACTGCCAGAACTTTGAAATAGAGGATCTATGCGAATTGTGGTAAATGATGAAATGAATTAAATTAGGCAGAATTTGAAGAAGAAAAAAAAAACAAGGAAAAAAATTGTAGAATTACTATTTGATAGGAATGATTTAGCGTGAATCCTGTTTAATTAGTGTACATTTTATTTCAAGGCCCCATGTTAGGTGAGGTAGTTTAGGAGGTAGTGAAGTTTATTAGGAAATACTTATTCTTATTTCTTTTTATGCATTCGAATTTTATCTTACTTTGTTATTTGTGCTCTTTGTGAATTTTGTTGTGTGATTGACTGAAAAAGAGCAAGAAAACAAATGGTTGTTGGGTTGTAGTTTGAAAGTGTGTTTGAATCTGTTCAACTTATTTTTTTATATAATGTGAAATAATTCGTGTTAAGTTTGTTATGTCTAGAACTAGAATTGGATTTATGAGGATTTTGGTGTGATTTGAATTTGTAGTCGACCTTTAGTAAAAACCAACATTATTGATATGAGGAAGTACCCAACCTACTTTTAATTTTAAATAATAAAGTTGAATTTAAATATGGTTAAAATATAGGGAGATATGATTATAATAAAACGTACACCTCTTTTTTCTTCTTTTTTATATAGCATGTCATCACATGATGTATTATAGATCATACCTGTGAATTCATCCATATTTTGGGGGGAAATAAGAGTGTTTGATTATTTTTAAAAAATTTATGTTCAATCATTTATCTTATATATGTTGCTTTTGTCATAGTTATAAATCCGACGACATTAAGGCATAAATATGCTGACGTGGACCGTGGAATAACACTTTCTGCAACCCAACAAACACCTTTTTCTTCCCCCAAAAAAGTGAAAAGGAAATCTTTGCTTCTTTTATTCTTCTTATTTTGCTAATGCGACTGATATAACGCTCCAATCGACAAGAGTTTATTTAAACGTGCTACAAATTATTTGTTGTTATTGTTGGATATTTCCCCTTTGTTCACTTCACTTTATTATGGATATTTAGTTTGCATGAGTTGCTCTTAATAAAAATAATAATGTAGTAGTAGTAGTACTTGATAGATTATTTCGACTTATATGATATTGGGCTCAAATCAATCTCCTCTCAATATATTATTATAGCCCAAGCCCCCCGCTTCTATCATAGTCTAGTTTGCAAAGATTTGATAATGAGCCTAAAACAAGAAATGCTTAAAATGTGGGTCAAAATCCTTGGGCCAATAACAAGAAATGTGGTGTAGTGAATTCAATTGAACTTTGTTACTTGACATTAGGCCAACATGAGGACATTGATTATAAAGAGTTCCACTCTTGCAAATCTAATAAAGTTATGACAAAATTCAATTGGGTTTTCTTTTGTGAAGCCTAGCTACTACTGCGTACACCTACTCATATTTGTACCAGTCTGTCGTGTTGTGTGAACCGACCCGTAAAAAAAATTGAGAGAATCAATCATACGCTTCTTTTGGCAACAAGGTAACAGGACTAAGGATTGGAAAACAAAAGAAGAAGAAGAAGAAGAAAACAATGTTTAACTAGAAAATCTAAACAAGTTAGAATAAACAAATGAATCTTTAGTCCCGAATTAATACTAACTTTACTACTTTCTCTGTTTCAAAAATAAGTTGCTTTACCTTGGGGTGAATACTTTCTTTATCTTGGGATGGAGGGAGTAACACTGATTTACTGGATATTGCCCCATCGATTCTCTGATGCCTTTATTGACATAAGTGCTGTTCAACAACATCCTTGTGGTCTTTTTCTTCTAAAATAATCCATTTGTCACACTAAAATCACATATGTTGACCAAAATGTTATTACATTTTTAATCAAGATAAACCTATTTTAGTGAGACTAATAGAGTGGTATACTTGACAAAAATGAATGATGCCTCATGATTCCAACCTCAAAACATTATTGCATTCCACTTTTCCATAAAATATTCGTAAATAATAATAATAATATTGATTAATCTTTCGTTACCAAGGACCAGTACTTATAGATCAAAGTCAAACTTTACATCTGTGGTAGTGGTAGGTGGTAGCATCTTCAATTCTTGATCTAGAACTAGTGTGAAATTAAAGCTAGAAACTTTTCAATTATATTTTAACATAAACTTTAAGATATTATGTAAAATATATATTAATTTTGATGATTATTTTTTTTACACAAGTTAGATTTTATTTCAAATTGAAGTTGACATTATAGTAATTATCTAAAGTAGACATATGTTAATGAATTTTCAATACATGAATTTTTGACAAAATTTTAATTTCAACATAACATTATGTAAAACACACAAACTTTGTTAATTACTCAATTTTTGACAGGAATACAATTTTATCCAAAACTGAAGCTGACATGATAATACTTATATGACGTGGACATATGCTAATGATTTTTAAATACACGAGTTTTAACATATTTTCAGTTTTATGACTCAATACTTCTACGTTTTAAAAACATTTCATCTCTAAATGGAAAAGTATAAAAAAAAAATTGAAAAAAACTGCTAAAATGTCTTTAACATCTTGGGTTAGAATCACAAGAGACAACATGTAGAACAATAGGATTCCCCTTTGAATAAAGAGAAGTAGTTATTGGAAAAAGTTGACCGCGATCGTTATCATCGTAGGAATAGTCGAATATATAACTATTTAAATTGTGAATATACAAAATATTTTAAATAGAGCACTTGATAATTTAATGGCGGCAGCGATATAAGACGAGTAATATATCAACGAGAATTACTCCCAATGAAATCACCAAACACAGTATTCAAAGTCATAAAATATATGATAATCACATCACATTATTATTAAGAGAAAAATATGAACACGATTAATTAATTATCGTATTGTGGAGACTTGTTGAGGTCAATTCACTATCTAATCTTAAGTACCGACATGTCAAGTTCGAGTTTGAGTAAAATTAAATTTGTGTTAAAAATTGAGTAATTATCAAAGTTTGTGTATTTTACACAATGTTTTAAAATTCATGTTAAAATAAAATAAAGTCAAAAGTTCGTGTCTTTAAAAATAATTAAAATATGTCCACGTTGGATAATTACTACCACGCGAACTTTGATTTCAGATTAAATTGAATTCGTGTCAAAAAATCGAATAATTATCAAAATTTGTGCATATAAATATTATTAATCATTTTAAATATAATTTGAATTTAAAACTTTTGACTTCAAAATTAATCATTCATTTTTCCACTAAATTAATATACGCATACTGATAAAATAATTTTATTGACACATATCCTTGGAATGGATATAAAAGAATTAAATTATTCGAAACTTATTAGGAGTTGAGCTTAATAAAAATTCGTTCAATATTCATTTATTAAGTAAAAAAAATTAAATTCGAACCCGTTTATATTTATTAAAACACACTCGACCCTGATTTACAAATATCTCAAAGTCAGCTTGAGCTTAACTCAAATCTATTTAAATCTTAAAACAGCGACATATGCTCTAAACAAATGTAGTATATTATAAAACCAAACTAATTATTTTTCTTTTGTAGTAATTTCAGTTAGACGATGATATCATTTACTTATCCCTACCATTAAACTAAGTAACCACATTTATGTGTAATCTTGCTAATTTTTTATATTTTTATTTTATTTTTGAAAATATAAAACTTATTGAAAAATAAAAAGAGAATCAAACATATGTAATTATAAATCGTCAACTGCATTATTTAATTTTATTTTGTGTTTTAAAAGAGTTGACACGAGTTTAAAAAAAATGTAGAGTGTATTTTTAGTAAAGAAAAAGACTATAAAGTAATATATATATATATATATATATAAAATGTAAAATAATGATTATTTTGTGATAACAAATAAATAATAAAAATATGTTCGGATTCAATATAATTTAACTTCTCTTATGACATGTTAAAAGTGTACACATCACATTTTAGAAACACGTGTGTGCACATATAGACTAATATTTAAAAAATGATTTTTCCTCAAAAAACATTAAAATGGATTTCCTCCAATATGCAAAATCTTATAAACGAATAAACAATTGAAAGGTTTGGTGAATAAGAAAACGGTCATTTTATAAATCAATAATTTACATCATATAGGCTAAATAGATTGAGACAAGTATGCAAACATAATATTGCTTGTCATAACATAATGTAAAAACCTAAAGTTTAGCTGTCATTATGAGTTAATTAATGTGTTAATATATCAAAATAATCAAAAAAAATAACAAATAACAGATACCAACATATCACTAATTTAATAATCTCATTCTTCAAATAATTAATTATATATTTTATAAATATAACTTAAAGTAAATGTCACCTAATTATCTTGTTTCGTTTCGGGAGCTGTTCTTAGTGCATTCAATAGCCTTTTTGCAGGCTTCTTTTTATTATATTACGAGTATATTTTTTTTACATAAAAGTATTATAGTAAATTGTGTTAATAGGTATAAATACTTCTGTAAATAAAAAAGATAAAAATTAACATCATAAAAAATAGATGAAATATAATCAATTTTGATTTTTTGGTCTATTTTATTATTCAAATCCATTTTTTCAACAAATACACAATCAGATATATGAACACGCGAATTACTCATATGTTCGTATATTTCAAGCAAAAAAGAGTGAAAATATTTTTTTTTAATAAATATTTTCTGTCTAGATATTCATATATTATCTTTGCAATATCAAAAGAGTGATTTTAAGATTTTGCTCTAGTAATATACCAAACTATAATATTAAATCAATTTTTGGTTGTAATTCAACTTATTGTTCTATTTAGCAGTACATACTAGGTGTAGTTTATGAAAACTTGGGCATATATATGTTTTATATTAGTAAAATTGAAAAGATAGCTTGCCTTTTTCACATTTAAATAATTTATTATTTTCACCTAAAAGCTTCAAGAAAATACATAGGAAAGGGTTTAAGAAAGAGGTCACACTTGCTTTTGTAATATACTATTGCGCATTTTCTCTATTATTATGAGATGAGATAAATACTTACCAAATCATTTCCAAATTTACAACTATATATAATATAATGCTCAATGCCCCACTTTGGATATATAGATTCAGCATATGTAAAATGCTCATAATTAATAAATTTCACGCCCACTGTGTGTTCAGTGTGTGAAGCATATTACTCCATTATATAAAGCACTCATTACATGCATTTACAAGAAATTTACACTACCTCTATTGTTTGTAACAAAATTTCCGCAAAAAGAATACAATTCTTGAAAACTAATCATGGAAAACAAAATGATAAATCTTCTCCAAGTATTAGAGGCTAAACACTTATTCATCATCTTCTTCGTATCTCCTCTATTTGTCATGCTCATCCTATCAAGATTTGGTCGTGAACGATACCCTCCCGGGCCCCCGGGATGGCCCGTAATCGGCAATATGGGCTTGATGGACCAGATAACCCACTGCGGTTTGGCCCGTCTAGCCCAGAAGTACGGCGGAATCTTCCACCTCCGAATGGGCTTCCTTCACATGGTGGCGGCGTCGAGCCCGGATGCGGCCCGACAAGTCCTCCAAGCCCAGGACAACATCTTCTCCAACCGGCCCGCCACGATAGTTATAAACTACTTGACCTACGACCGGGCCGACATGGCCTTCGCGCATTACGGGCCAAATGCGCAAGATATGCGTGATGAAGCTCTTCAGCCGCAAATGGGCCGAGTCGTGGGACTCGGTCCGGGACGAGGTCGATGACATGGTTCGGGCCGTGGCTATCAGCAGCGGCTCTGTGGTGAACGTGGGGGAGCTCGTGTTCGGGCTCACAAGGAACATAACGTTTCGGGCCGCGTTCGGGTCGAGCTCTCACGAGAGAAAAGATGATTTCATCAAGATCTTGCCGGAAATCTCGAAGTTGTTTGCAGCTTTCAACATTTCGGATTTCATTCCATTGTTAGGGTGGATAGATCCGCAGGGAATCAAGAGTAGGTTAATCAAAGTTCGGGCCGAGCTTGATGGGTTCATAGATAGGATTCTTGATGATCACATGCAGAAAGCCCGGCCCGAAAATGGTGGGGTTGTTGGCCTTTTATAGTGAAGAAGCAAAGGTTTCAGAATCTGAGGATTCAATCAAGCTTACAAGGAACAATATTAAGGCCATTATTATGGTGACTATATATATTTTTATTTAGGTGTTTAAAACAATAGTAATGGTGGGAGCTGGAACATAATTGAAACGTAATCCGCAGTTTTGAGAATCGTAAGTTTTCTTAGCAGTTTAGTCCCAAATCATAATAGTGTAGGAACGGTTCGGTTCCAGTTCAAATTCCAAATATTCCGAACTGTGAAGGGGGTTCGAACTGTGACCATACGTAAGCGTGAACACCTCTGAATTAGATTTTATGAAAAATAATAGTATTTGAAAATTTAGAAAAAAATCTATGTCCTTTATTTATTTAAATTTAATAGTTATTCTTAAATGAATTTAACATAAATATTTTTCAACTATATTTTCGATTTTCTATTTCATTTTTTATGTGTTATATACTAGTGTTAAATAGTATTCCCTCCGTCCCATTCAAGATGGCTCATTTTATCATTTCCGTCCGTCCCAACAAGATAGTTCATTTCCTTTTATAGCAATTTTTTTAGGAGAAATATGTATTGAATAAGTAAAAAGAATGAGACTTTATTGGTCAGCGTGTCCAAAAAAAATGGGCCATCTTGACTGAGATCGAGGGAGTACTTCAAAAATCATAGTTAACTAGGTAGGTTTTTTATTGCACTAAAAAGCATGTCTCTCCTCTATCATATGATCAGAACTCATTATTAATGTTTTCAAATCATGCTCAAGTATTAACATGAATTTGAAACTTTGAGTTATCAAAACCATTTGATCTGAGTTCTACTATCAAGTATAAACTTGTCCAACGTTATAACATTAATTAAGTTGTTTGGAAATATAAATGAGTCAAGAGAGGCGGTGATTAAATAATTTAAATTAATAACATCTTTGATTGAAGTATGTATATATAAAGAAAATAATTGTATTTAATTGACAGAAGAAATTAATTACATTAGGATGTGATGTTCGGTGAGACGGAGACGGTGGCATCAGCCATAGAGTGGGCCATGGCAGAGCTCATGCAAAGCCTGCAAGACCTGAATCGGGTCCAGCTGGAGCTCCTCGATGTCGTCGGCCCGGTCCGAAAGGTCGAAGATCCCGATTTCGACAAGTTGACCTACCTTTGTTGCTGCTTGAAGGAGGTCCTCCACCTCCACCCGCCAATCCCGATCTTCCTCCACGAGACGGCAGGGAACGCGGTCGTCTCCGGGTACAATATTCCGGCCAAGACGCGCGTGCGAGGATCCCAACACGTTCAAGCCGTCGCGATTCCTTGACGAGGGGGCGGCTGATTTCAAGGGAGGGAACTTTGAATTCATCCCATTCGGGTCGGGTCGGAGGTCTTGCCCGGGGATGCAGCTCGGGCTGTACGGGCTCGAGGTGGCGGTGGCGCACCTGCTCCATTCCTTCACGTGGGAATTGCCCCACGGAGTGAAGCCTAGCGAGATGGATATGGACGCGCGACAGCGAGATGGATATGGATGCGCGACGCGTTCGGGCTGACGGCGCCATGCCACGCGCCACCAGGCTCATGGCGGTGCCCACGCCACGGCTGCTGTGCCCGCTGTACTAGGCGGCCAGGTCCAGCTGTGTCTGCATGTGTGGAGATTAATGGATTGATGCATGGAAGGTGAAATGCATGTGAACCTTTTTGATTGGGCAGAAAAGGACAGCCACGTACACGGTACACGGTACACGGTACAGTAGTCTCTTTCTTATCCAAACCCCAAAGGGCAAAGGTAAGTGTCCATCTCCTCCTCTCTCACCACTCAACTTCACAACTACGAAAACTAGCTCATACTCGCATACCATTTAAGACTCGCATCAATCTAAACAAATCAAATACCAGCCTATATATACATAACCTTCCTTCTTTTCATGAATCACCATGAAATGCTGACTAAAAGGTTTTCAATGATCAATGAATTTTACAGCATTAATTTATGGGAGATGATTACAGCATGAAGTATACATGAAAACTATTGTAACTTCATGTGCTTACAAACAAAGGGTCAATCAATAAATACAGTGTTGGTTTGAATTCCTAACAATGAGTCTAGTTTTCTACTTCAATCAAGGATTTTAGACATAAAAATAAGTGTAAAATCCCCGTGAAAACTAGAACGAATGCCACTGTTAGCTACATCAGAATACGGAGCACAGCTAGACCAACGGCAGACACAGAGGCAAGTGTACCTATGCAATACTTGATCACATCATACTTCGCGGCTTCCAGTTGAGCACGTAGCGTATGAATTTCCTAAGATCACATAGCGGAAACAATGAACTCCAACATAAAACTCAAGTTCAAGAACTATCAACTTTTTAATTCAGTAAAGTACATGGAGTATTTACCCGATCAAGTTTGGTTGTGAGGTTGGTTGTTTCTTGGTTTTGATTGTTCAGCTCGTCTCGAATTCTCCTGCATAATTGGGGCAGATTTGAGTTAAAAAACTGGCACATCATAAAGGGGTCTTTACATTGGGTGATAAGTTAAAGAGATAAAAGCAATAGAGGCTAATCCACCACATATTAGGAGGACTGAACAATTTTGAGCTAGTTTAATCGTCTACTCCTTCAAACACTCAATTCTATGTAGTAGAGGCCCTCTTCTTTTTGTACAAAAAGTGCTATAGATCGAGATAACTCACCCTCTTTCAAGATTAAGATCCAAGCGCTGCCCAGCTGTGACTTTGTCAATTTCATACCTGTACCAACATTGTTTTTATTATTTATCAGAATGAACTGCCCATAGAAAGTTTCGAAGGTAAGTGAAGTTTATGTATCAACAGACCTTAATTCATTACGCATCTTCTCTATATCATTCTTGATTTTTTCCATCTCATGTTGCAACATCGAGAAGTGGTGATCCTGCACATGGAATCAAATGAATCAGGTGTGTCATAGAGTTTCTCTGCAATTGGTGTCGTCCAACACAGAGTTAACAATTAAAAACATACATCATCAACGAATTCAGGCCACATATTCCTCAAGAGTACTATATATTTATAATGGTTTGATAGACTAAGTTGATGATGCAATTGAAGTTTTAGCTTCCTGCTCATTTATATTGTTGTTTGCTAAATTCTAGAGGGAAAGGATACAAATATTAATTCCATCATAATTCCCTCACCCTTTAGTGGTCGAATTGTTGAAATGCTCGAGGTGTGCAAGAGAGTAATTGTAGGACATACATTAGGTTTCTTAAATTAAAAAGCTTAACTAGCCTGTTTGTTTTCATCTTAATCCAAAATATTCCCGAATTGTACTACCCTCTTTAGAGTAAACATAGAATCCACCCCTCATGGATCATGTATACATAATCATAATAAGCCTAGCTCTGTCATAATTATTACACTGATTAACTAACCTAACCATAAACGAGTACACTCATTTTATCTTGGTTGGCAAACGACAACCTTTTTTGTAAATGAGAAACCAGAGAAAGTTGTAACAGTTTTCAGCATTCTTTATGTCTCTATGTTCCTGAATTCTAAAAGTTGTGTCTTGACCAGGATGTGATGTTCGAACCATAGTTGAGTTTCTAGTATGTAGTCTGATTTCATCCTTATTAATATCAAGCACTTCTTTAGCTAGAAAGTAGAAATTTAATCCATTCAGAAAGAGTATTTTAATCTCGTGATAAGTTGCTTATTTTTGCATTACAAGTCTTGCTTAATCTCTAGACTCTAGGTGTTTAGGAACACTCCAACTCTACAGAAACAATATAGAAATTACTGGATTCAAATAAATTGTTTTTAGGTTAAGATACAAAGGAACATTATATTCTCTATTTGAAACATCAATGGAAGGCGAAGTAATAACTATAATGATATCATAAAAATTATATTTCCAGTACCCAAATATATTGTATCTCAGTGTTGGAAATATTTTTATGAGAAGCCCCATATTCAATTTTGAGGTGCCTCAATTATATAATTTCATAAGCTAATGAAAGCAAAGGTCCGAAAACCATCATTATTTGGTATTGTTTTCCATTGTAATCTACAACTGTCCTCTGTGGTCTCAAGAATCAATATGGCACATAAGGGCTGGAGCATACAAATTGTGGGCCCTGTTCGATTTGTTAACATTGAGCCCATCATTTATGATTCAAGAAGAATGGTTTTTGGGAGAAGTCGAAACCATGAACAAGGAATCTTTGTTTATGATTTAAGAAAATAAAAAAAAAATTGGACCCTTTACTTATAATTTTATGTACTAAGGTTTTAGATTGAAGAAAAAAGATGCAACTCCTAGAAGAGGCCCTTTATTTAAACTTTAAAAAAATTAGGGCATTTATTTAGATTTAAAGAGAGAAAAATGCAACTAATAGGTGGGGCCTTTTATCTAAAGATAAGAAGAATTGGAACATTTGTTTAGATCTAAAGAAAGAAAAATGTAACTTACAGAAGTTGATCCCGTTACCAAATTGTTGGAAGCCATTAGCCTTACCATTGAGCTAAACCAATTAACAATAACATAAATGTAAAAAAACAACAATAAAATATAAACAATTAATTATGCAAAATGTTTGTTTGGGTGTAAAAGTGATCAAACATATGACCTCCCAATCAATTAAACCTTCACACTGCCCAATTGAGCTAACAAAATGTCTTGCTCAATGTTGGATTGTTGGTGACATATAGTTTTTAAAAAAAATAAAGGTGACATAGGAAATTTAGACGAGTTACTCGTGTCCTAAATAACTCTAAAATTATGTGAGAGACCAAAGTGGACTTCATAACTGAGATAGAGGGGGAGAGGAAGTACTAATTATAGACAATTATATACTCTATAATTTAGCAATTCAAATGTCGCTATATGTTCATAAAATCACTAATTGTCAGAAATTGAGAGAATATATCTATTAGTTCATCGATTTCCTATAAGCTCGCTGAACTTAGTGTTATGTCATTACTAGAAGCTAGCAAACGAAAAGATGTAATTCCTAAGATAAACAAGAGTTGTCTTGGCTATACCTGAGAGCTCTTAACTTTACTTTTGAAAATGGACAGATTGTTTTCCTGAAACATCTCGCTCTACACGAAACAAGAAGATCACGCAAAGTTAGCACAAGTTCGCTTCTTCACTCACAAACACAAACCATAGAAATGGAAACACGGCTCACTTTCTGCATTTCACTTTTAGAAACATAGGTACCAGAAACATTCTCCATGCTGTCATTCAACACTTCCATCATCGCCTCCGTTATCGCCTGGGCCTGCATTGACTCGACCCCTTGCGCCTCCAATTTCCTCACCTAATCAAAATCATCACAACACATAACGAAAAAAAAATTCATAAAACCATCACAAGTAGGGAACACTAAACTCATTAAGTGTTTACACCTACAGAATTGCAGCAATAAGCCATAAGTCAAACCAAAAAGTGTAACTCAAATTATCACAGAAAGCAAAATGCAGCCAACAATCAAACAAAGACACCTAATTCAACTCAAAATAACAGGAAGACAAATAAATCAGAAGCAAAAAGAATTGCAGCTATAAATCAAACAAAAAAGTGCAACTTTATTAATCAAGCAGCAATGAGAGAAAAACACCAATTTCAACTCCAAATAATAACTCCTAAAAAATGAGAATAAAGAGAGAGAATGAATTACAAGGGCCAAAGTGTCGACGAGGTAGACCCGTTTGCCATTGGATTTGGCAAGCTCGGAAATGGGTCGGGTACCGGCCAAATCGGGTCCTAATCTCAGCACCCTCCTACACGTTGCCGCATACGCGGTCATTCTATTCTATGCTGCTTTAATCCGATCCACACTCAAATCAAGATAATAAAAAATAAAATAAAAATAAGAAAACTCTTCTGAGACGACTTCTTCAACTACAAAATGGAAAGAAAGGGTTCACCAAAATGGATAAGGGGTTCGATTGTAATCAATGGAATCGGTAGAAACAAAGCTCAAGATCAGAATTTGAAGCTTTATAATCAAGAAAAATGGGGCGGAATTAGAGAGGGGAGGAAGGTGAGGGGAGTTTTCCTAGAGAAACGTGAGGATTGATGATAAGTGTGGGAATGAAAGGAGGTTGAGTAAGTTTGACACCGTCTTTGTGCTGGAGCTTGAAATAATTTATAAGCAACTCTCTTTCTCTTTCTCTCTCTTTCTGTCTGTGCACAAAAGAATAATAAAAAGAATTCAAAAATGGCGTTCAACATTGTTCCAACGTGTTTTTCATGCTTTAAAACTCAAAGCTAAATGTGAATTTATGTCATTATTATTTTTCAATAATTGCAAAACTAACTTAATAATTGTTTGTAATATATGAGCATCAATGTATGGTCATTAGGAATTTGAACTCCCTTTTTACTATATATTAATATATTTTTGGGAAATGAAAATTAAATTTTGTTTTAATAAATTAAAAAAGTGAAAAACACTAAGATTTGATTTCATATATTTTTTGTTCAAACAGATTTGATTTCAAATTCATCTTCTTCATAATTAACCAAAATTTATACTCCACTTCATTTGTCAATCATTAATGTACTTCTACATATCTGTCCCATTATTTATTTATAACCAAAACTTTAATAATAAAACGAACAGTTTAAATAATTAAATTTATGACTAAAAATTGTCATTCATTTTAACTAGTTCTTTCTTTCTTTTGTGTTACAATATATACAATTTACTAGTATTATTTTATTACTTTAGACTTTAGAGTAATCATGAGCATTTTCCTTAACCACAAAGAAAAAGGAATGGTGTGTAACGTAATAGGTATTTACATTTATAAATTATAATGCTTTAAGGAACCACAAAAACAAACATGTATCCAAATTCCAACAAGAGCATCAATGAAATCCTATCTCAAAACAAGTACCAATCGATCAGTTTCCACTTCTTCATATCAATACAAACTAAACTCATTATTGCTCCAACACCTTGTTACTCCTCACATTATTTTTTCCAAATATAACAATAAGGGCCTCTTACTTTGGTCTTTTTCTGTAGGGGTACATAATATCATCCACACTTCGCTTTATGTGGTTCCCTACTCTACGGATGTTCTTGGCTACCTGATTGGCAATCAGGTTTGCGTTTCGACTAAACCTGCATTCAGACGGAAAAAAATAAGAACGAGTGTACAAGAAAATGTTGAATCACATTTTGAGCCGGATGCATAAGATGTTTTCTAGATTAAATTCAATACTTTAAATACTTTTTATCTTGATTGCTTTAACTCAACAAGCTAATCGAAATAAGCGGATAGTGCACGATTTGATATCACACAAAGTTGGTTGGGAAATGCATGAGGTAAAGCTAAGACTCGGACTGTTTCTAGTATAAGACTTATACACAGTAAAGCTAGGCCTGCAAGTTCAATAAGACATCACTTAGTACCAACTCATAGTCGCCTAGTAGAAAATTTAATTAATCGTGGGTTGCACATGATATGTAAAGGAGCTTACCTGCTCAAAAACTCTTCTCGGCTGACAGTAGTTGGTTGAGGTGACCGATGTTGCTGTGGCAATCTGTTTCCATCTGTAAGAATGACAAATATAGATTGCCCTTGGTAATTAGTGAAGTTGTATGCACTTCATGAACAATTTCATGCAAAACACAAAACTTCACCCCCCGTGAGGCCCTGTGGGAGTTGAGATGTTCTTGACAGTTTATTTATGTCAAAAAAAAATGTGCATATGCGTTATAAAAGACTAGTCAGCATATTTGTTCTGGTGATAAGTCTATAGACTACACAGAGAACCATCCATGTATTATCAACTACAGGATGGTGCAAGGACGTTTTTTTTCATAAATTAGCAAAGTTCAATTTTTTTTGTTTAAATAATTCACCAGCATTGACATGTCCAACCTTCCCTATAGTGATAGTAACCTTCTCTATAGTGATAGATTCAGAATACTTTGACTTGAGCACAAGCCTTTTCAAGCCTTAACACAAAGATTATTCACTACAACCCCAGCAATCGTTTGTCACGTATGTAGCTTATACTTTTGTAGTTAAGCCATTAATGCAGTTAGTATAATATATTTGATAAAACCTTCAGCCACTAGCAAAGACAGGACAATTACCAGATAAAGATTCTTTAAGTTTCCGATCCACTAAAATCTGCACAGAAGGCAAATCTATATCAGTTGAGTACATGTAAGGAGATGACATGCAGATAGAGGAGAGAAACCAGCATATAAGATGTCATGATTATTAATTTCACCATGAAAAGCATAAGAGAAAATACACAGATGAATCACCAAGACAAAGCTTAAAAGCGAAAACAGTTATTGCACTACTTCTTAAAGTAACTAACAATGGTAAAAAAACAGTCTTTGACACTAACCTCAAGTCCAATGCAGACAGGCAATTCTGGTTCAGACTGTTGAGCATCAGAGGCCCGTCTCTTTTGGTCAGCGTAAAGAGAATAACCAATGCAACCATACCTAAAATCCCTGAGGGTCTTGCCCTCTTTAGATGCCTCCATCTCAGATTTCCCAACAATATACCTAGGCGCTATTCATCAACATAAAATCATAACCTATAACCACATTAATATACTTTGAATTGATATGCGCAAATGGAATACAATGGGAAGTACACGAGGTTTCATTCTTACATAGCTGGAATATTAAAATCACACACAAGAATAATAACTCCAGAGCATACAGAAATTCATTTACATGCTGCATAACCTTTCATACATCTACAACAAGAGGCGGATCTTCTTAAATGAATAAACAAGGAATAGAGCTCGCCTCCACCTTTTCTCCAACACCAATTAACTTGGCAAACAGCTAACTTCCTAAATCCATAAGATCAAACATATTTTCTATAGATGAATCTTGTGCTCTTCATTACCTAGTTAGCAAATCCCAGCAGAAACAACAAGCATACATCCTAAATATGTCCCTGGTCACGATTCTTTAACAATGCAAATTAGAAAGGATATCCCAAACCAAACATCCAATATATAAGATGGGCTAAAAGAGATCCAAAACCAAATAATGAAAAAAAAAAGTATGGCCTCATAGAAACTAGACCAGGTGCAGTATCTATCATCATTTGCAGATATACATCATACATGGACTAAATGTGTAGCAAACCCAATCCCATACTTCACTTCACCCATAGTTAAATAAACATTAATTAACACACACATAAAGCACATAAAAACAGTTCAAGCATACAAATCTGACAATCTAACATGAAAAAAAAATGGGAGGAAAATTAGGGCTACCATTAGGGATGGAACGGGAAAGTCCAACGCAAAGAGGGTTCCGAGAATCGGATTTGAATTGCGAGGAATAATAAAGGCAGCCTTTGCACGATCTTCCCTTGTTCACCCCATTGCCGGTGGCTTCAGCATAATCCGTTTTTTTCGTTGTAGAATCGTTGGGATTTTGATTCTCCGGCATCGAATTGGTATGAACGCCAAGTGAATCTGAGTCAAGTGATTCTGGCATCTTTGCGCGCGAGATCGCCTTCTCTTGGTCGTCGTTGTTCCTTCTCTCTTCCGCCATAAGCAGCCCACTGCCTCCGTTTTTTCTTGCACTACAGGTCGGTCTTTCTTATTTCGTTCTCTCTCTTTTCCTTTTTTCAATCCATAACAGGCTCAGTCTCTCTCACTCTCTCATTTCCTGCAATTTAAGTTTATTTTTCAAATTTTTTTTTTCATTATTATTATATTCATAAATTTTAATATTTCTTATAAATTATAAAAATAATTTTTTTAATATTAAAAAAAATAAAAATAGGTAAAAAAAAATTTGAGAAATAATCAGTTATTATTTCTGAATATTTGGAACCATAAGTGATAGTCACCTACATTGTTACGTCAATTACACTTCGTTTGAACCGTTCCAATTCTTTTAAACATATCTAGACTTTAGTTATAATGCTCCATTTTTTGAACTTGAATCATTTTTCAGTAATTTCAATAGTCCATACATTTTTTAGAAACTTATCAAAAATGTATATTAGGCACTTTCGGATTTGATTTTCATTTTGCCTTTTCTTCCAAAGTAAAAGAATTAATATTTATAGAAATAGATTAAAATAATGATAAAAAGAAAGTACAATAACTAAGAGAAATGAAATTACATTGATTTTTAATAGAAATTAGTTCGAAAATGCAGTAAGTCAGAACAAGGGAAAAAATTACAACAAAAGTATCGATCGCAAAGTATAAATTTTCATTTAAATAGTCGTAACATTTATCTACAACAAGGACACCTTATTCAATATTCATACTACACAAAACATAATTTGCATTTATAGTTTATATTACAAGTTAGACCTTCACATATGTCATGTTTGTTCACAAATTATCTATTCATCGTACTGAGCTGTTGCAGTTGCAGGGGTCTCCAAGCTATACGTACCTGGAAAACACAAAATCGACAACAAGCAATTGAGAGGAACGGCCGGCTGCTATGATTTGATGATTCTTCTGTTGAAAACGGGGTAATACGTGTCGAGCTCGAGCTGCTCGATAATATGGTGAGTTTTCCATAGGTAAGATGAGTGGCCCTCGATCAGTTCAGTCACATCAACCTGTTAAGCACGAGAGTTAGGGGCCGTTTACTTAGCGGATAAGATGGGATAAGGCTAGATATATAAAAATAATATAGGTTCATCTAGTGTTTACTAATTAGGATTAAACTCATAAGAAATCCCACAGCCCGTGATTAGTTAATACTCTAATAAGGGATTATTTGTTTGATAAGTATCTCACCTAGAAGGGTGGGATTAAAGTAATTCCAAGGGAGTGAATTATTCTAATTAATCATATCCTACTTAGTAAACACTCCCTTAGGATGCTAGAGTCGTGATGTGTGATTTGTGCATGTGATATAACTTTGCAAATATATTTGTTAAACGAGCCAAGCCCATTCATAGAGGGCCTAACTAGGGCCGATCCTATGCTTGAACAAAGGCCTAGACGGAGGCTCATTTCAAGGGATTTCCTGGCCCGGCCCGGCCCGGCCCGCAACATTTATCTAACCAGCCCGGCCCATTTGACAACTCTATTTACGAAGAACTAATGAAGACTCATCAGGGAGACATTCACCCTTCAGACGATTTGACACAAGTTTTTATGAATAAGAGTGATTAGTGTTGGATGTGACGTACGTTTTCAATGCCGGGGACATCGACCGGTTGAATACCAGCCAATCCTTGGGTGAGAAGGCTGTGAAGAAATACAACGGGTCAAAAATCGAAATCAGCAGGAATTAGTGAAAATGCATGATAGTCTCTTGATATGTAGGAGGAACTAGCAGTAGAAATCGAGTAACCAGAAGTAACTAAAAGAATTAGAAGTTCAAATTGGTAATTGTATGAGCTGCATACTTGGCACGAAATGCAATTCCGAGCATCCAATCGTTCGTAGAATAGACATTCACGTATCTCCCGGCGACCACCTGCAATATAAGTTGTTAATTTCAAAATTCAAGGCACTAACAGAACAGGGGATTCATGACTTTTAAGATTAGTGAGCTCTGAACAGCAAATTTGTTGACTACCTTTCTCGTGGCTTCCCAGTTCATGTCCTTAATTCCGATCGGAGCCCCAAGAAGAACAACTCTTTCCACAAGTCCAGCTCACGAAAAGAAAAAAAAAAGAAGGATATCAGATTCAACAGCTTTTGAGTAAATTAGAAGAGGCCATTTGGAGGTTCTTGAAATGATGAAACGAGATGAGACTGGAATGAAATGTAATAACAACGACAATATGATAAATAAATAATGGCAAATATTTCATATAAATAGGTGCTTTGTGCAATACCACTATTTTCACTTTCAGCCAGAGTCTGGAGGCACCTGAAAATCACCCTTGCTCCAAGTGAGAAACCTACAAGTGTCACAGGCCTGAGAAATTTATGCACATCTGTGGATTAGAATCGAAAATATTCAAGACAAAAGAAGAAAGAATGGACAATCTGGAACAGTTCAGCATTTCGCAACGAGATTGAGAAACTCTTATTTATAATCTCTTCTACAAGTTAGTGTACCTCTGACCATGAAGCCCCTTCAGTAATACTTCAGCGAGCAGTTTCCCTGCCTTATCAGACCTGCAGAATATACAGCACTAAGAATTTTCAAAACAAGGGCCACAAAGGTAGAAGATAAATGTTCTCCTTGACTGGCCTAAAAGATATAGAAGTAAGATAAAATCACTTCATCTATGCTTTCACCAAAATGCCAAAAGTTCGTATAAGTATAACAGCCAAGAGGAAAGGGACATGTTTGCTGATAAAACAACACACATAGTGCAGAATCAAATACATTTATAGCCCTCCTTCATAACTAAAAACTCAAGTACAAAGGAGAACCTGTTGAGGGCAATCGTCCATTTGCTGTCAATAATATCAGTAAGATAAAGTAATGTTGCTGGCCAAGCCAGTGCTGTCAAAAGGGTGCTTAGGACAGTCATCATTGCACCGTGTTTCATCATTTCCATGGCTAGTGCTGCAATATAGTGATTGTTTCTATGTCAATGAGAAATATTGTAGATAAATGATTAGCTGCTAGTAAAATCCTTCTACCTGATGTAAGCCAGTCTTGAATAGCAGTGCTTACAGCAATTAAATGCTTTGACTCCCACTGCAGTGCATAACTAAAGGAAAATAATTATATCGTTACGCAAGAAGAATGGCAAAAACATGCTTTTACCATTTGTAGTGAAATCACATAACAACATTTGTTCTGGAAACAAGAAAAATAAAATTTAATTTTGTTATTGGGAACTGAACCAATGAACTTGATAGATTGGTTAATTTTAGAATACAGGCATGTAATATTATTTGCAAAATAAAATTTGAGCTACAAGAGCAAACCACTCACAAGTAATAAATATTAGGAGAACCGGGTGGTCTACCTCTCAGAGTTGTCACATTGACCTTCCCAAGGTCTTTGGAAGTCATCTTCTTCAAAAACACATCCAGATATTAAGATCTGTACTGCAAGTCTCTGACAAGAAAGTTGAATGAACAAGGGCTCAGTGAATGCAAGGAAATGCAGAATGCAGATGTTTCAACTATACAAGAAAGTTAAGGTAAAACAGGTGCAATTGCTAACTACGAGACTGCTGTTGTAACAAAAGGAAGATATATGTATAATAATCATTCCCGTTTCTTTACTTTTAATCTACGTGATGCTAAAATACTCACCCCTTGATTATGGTTTCCTCCTACAGCTTTGAACTCAAATTCATCAACATCTCCAATCCTTCTAGCCATTTTGCTCCCTGTGAGTCCAGCTCCAGCAGCTAATGCAATTGAAGGTCAACAACATATGAAATCGATAAACAAATAAGCAAATGTGCAAGCATTGAACAAATGAAAAAAATTCAATGGAGTTGCTTTTTAGACCAAGCAAGGCATGAATTAGCAAACTACTACATACGAACCCCCAGGGTCATCTAATTTGGAAATAAATACAGTTGGAATAGATACACGTTTTTAATAACATAGACTGCATCTTCAACTTACCACCAAAGGAAGCTGCCACTGCAACTGAACCTGCAACAGTTCCAGCAGCACTAGCAACAGCAGCAGCACCTGCTCCCACGAAAGGAACTATAGTCCCTAATGCAGGCGCCAAGGCACCGAATCCAGCAGCAATCGCTGGAGCAGCTAAACCTGTTCATGTATGCCAAAACCAATTTTTACGAAATTCACTGACTTAACAAAACATGCAGAAAATCACAAGACTACTGAGAATGATAATGTACAGTCATACCTCCAGTAACTGCCAACAATGTTCCTCCAGCTAATGCAGCACCACCTATGATACCTCCACGTTTCCATTTAGCCCATGAGCTTTTTGGAGATCTAGCAACCTCTTCCTTTTCTTTTTGAACAGCCATTGCAGAGCAAGCAACAATAGTTTCAACAGATTCCTGCAAAAAAGATCAGTTCTTTAGACAAGAATAAAAAATGAAAAAGGATCAAGCATCATATAAGCAGAAAATCTTGTATAAACAAAAGACATGCCAGAAGCATGCACTAGGCTTTAAATCAATACAGTGAATCTAAATTCAAATATGAAGATCATTATACTATTTAAGAATTAAGAGGGTAATCCAGGGATGTCTTGACTATCAAGCGATAACATTATGAATATGCAGAGACGCTTCTGTTCTTATCCTAAAAGCAAATGAGGGGATAAGATACAAAAACATCTTTCAAGCCTAAGAAACCCAGGATAAAAAATCAAACAAAAAGATTCATAGATCTTCTTGTAATATAGTCAAGAATGTTCATGTTTGCACGGATCATTTTCTGCAGCAGATATTTGCATCCTCTCAGTTATTATGACATCATATGTAATTCTTTATCATATACTTCTAGTGAGAAACAATAAGAGCATGCAACAGATGGATTTATGGTTCGGTAACCCCGCTCATACCATTACAACACAATAGCATCCCTTGGCTAATTGACTAATTCCACTATACCTTTAGATAGTCGTAAAACAACTATAAGTTGTATCTGTAACAGAGAAACACATTTACATGACCCAGAAAATTACTGTCGTGACAAAATTTCCCCATTGAATAAAGCTACAAACTTTAAAATTTTAGCAGATGGCAAAATGTACCACTGTTATCCATTTCAGATCAAACCAGGCAGCTAGCAACCTTAGTGCCACACGATGTCTGGCATCATAGCCCTTTCGTTGTCTGCTGGTTAACTTGTCATCTTGAGATGCATCGGCCAGACAAGCAACGAGAAGCTCATATACAACTGTTACTTTCCTTGAGTAACTAAGCATTGTAATCTCTTCCAATGGCTTCCCATCAGATTCGGAGATGCTCTGTAGATGGGCTTCCTCTGCTGTAGTGGGCTTTTTTTCCTCGAGATGACTATTAAGCAAATTATCCTCCTCGGATTCTGATTCTAGCGTCTTGTCAGATGTTTTGAACTTCTCCCGACAAGCATGCTCATATTCGCGTTGCTTTTCCTGTTTGCACTCATAATCTTCATGACTACTTTCTAGACTCTGAGTCATAGCTTGTATAGCATTTGCTAAAGCCAGTTCCTTTTCAGCAGATTCTTGAGATCCATCATCTGTTTCCTCGGATAACAGCCTTATAAACTGATACAAATAAAAAGGTTTAACATTAGATATCATCTTTCAGACGATGCAAAGCCTGAACTTGAAAAAGGAGATTAAATGAAGAAAGAAGCTAACCGCTCCAACATGATTATTCGCAGTTGAATATGCCACAGTCTCCTCCAGTCCCTCCCATGCTCTGCTATCAATTTCCAAATACCTGAAATAAAATAAAAAATAAAAAGAAAACCCCAAATACATCCCCTTCTTCTCACATTGATCACATCACATGTACACAGAGAGAGAGAGAGAATAGAGTATTACTTGAATATAGGGCGAAGAAGACCGGAGGAATTGTGGGCCCAGAGCTGGGGATCATCGGCGACAGATTCGCCACTACTGCTAGTGCTGATACGCTCCTCCGATGGGCATCCACTGCAGCCGGCACCGTCGTCGCCGTCATCCACCTCTTGATCGGAGGGGAATCCCAAGGGACGACTCTGGTGGATCTGCGCCTGGTGCAATGAAAGCGCGAACAGTGCCGCGGCGGCGTATTTCTGCGTCGCCGTAAGTGACGACGATGATGAAGACATCCTTTCCCTTCAGCTCTTTCTCTCTCTCTCTATATATATATATATATATATATCGTGTTATGTGATTCAGAGCAGTGGAAGGGTGTAATTGCATGTGAATGGTTGAATTTCTTGCGATCACTTCCTTTTGCTATTATTCTTTACCCTTTTTCATTTCGAGAGTTGAAGAAGAAAAAGAGAGGAAACTGCAACGACGTCGTAGCAACCTTCTGTGATTTTTGACTACGTCCCAATTCCATTATGCACTCCCATGTCGGTTGCTTTGTCTGCGTTTCAAAGCATTCAATCCATAATAAATATACTCTGCAATTGTAATTCCACACATTCATTCATAATTTAATACTACTACTTAAACATTTCATTCATACTAAAATTTGAATTACCTTATTTGCATTTAAAGATGTAGTCTTTAAACTCCCAAAGATAAGAGAATGTATTTATATTTTAAAGTTTGGACGTAGGAGAGAAAGGAATAGGTGACTTGATTTTATGCGCCGGATGAGTACAAATCTACACAAATTATAAGCTACGGAGAGATTTCCCTCAATTAATCATTTCATTATACAAAAGAAACAAAAAGATTCTCTCAATTAATCATTTCATATTTCATGGGTGCAGATAATCGCAGAAAGCACCCTTTTTACAGTGACCACCCTCGTAGAATTTACACACCCTCTGTCCTTTTGGCAGTGACCGTGCATATCCACCATTGCCATTGTTGTTGTTGCCGCCGTACACTTGCCGACCCCATGGCTGTCGACCCCTCCCGAATCCCGATTCAACACAGCCTTGATACCCCCATTCTCTAGGACTATTGAACCTCTCGCCACCGCCGTATTTCCGTGGCCCGTCCCATGGTGAGCTCCCATTCCTCGGGCTCCGGTTTGTGCATGGATTCGCCCATGCGTGACCCGGGTTAGTTCCCCACCCGAGGCTTGTCATTCCTTGGTCTGGTCCTCCGAGGACAAGGTTCACATTACCTTGCACTGTGACTAGATTGATGTTGCCTTGTAGCGTGGGTCCCCAGCTAGGATCCGCTTGGTCGGAGACCTGCCCTGTAGTCGCACCGATGATCTCTTTATTTGCATTGCTCGGTGGAGGGGGGTGGATTCCCGAACCACTTGTCTCCCCCTCACTGCTTGCGGAGGAGTTTGCGCTCGACCTTCGGAAGAAGTCGAAGGCGTCAACGGGGGACATCCCGTTCCCGTTCGGCTTGCTCGGTTCAGAAGACTGAGACGTGAAATGTAAGTTGCTGGTGGAGCTCAGGGCATCGCTTCTCCTAGGCTCTGGTGCCGAACTGAATTCCTCCATTGAGCTAAAACAATCGTCTTTGCTATCTTCTAGCAATTCCCTAGCAAACTTGAGAGCTGCAGTGGGTGAAGGCAATGCCCCCTGCGATTCCATTGCATCCACTTCAGCTAACAAGTCCGAGACTGAATCTTCCCCTAAAGCGTCGAACTCAATCGGCTCGTTCATTATCGTGAGCCAATTTGGCATGTTCGATATCGGATAGGACAAAGAATCATGAGCGACATCCTGATCAAGGATCTCTATCTTGACTTCAGGCTGCTTCGTAGAAGATGTGGACACGAGGACCGGATCCCATTCCTGGTTAGACTGTCTTGCTGGCGTGGGAGAATACCCACACCATTCATCAACTACTTCTGGGAGTTGCACGTTTCCGTTCCAGCCCGGTCCAGAGTTCGTGATGGGAAGATTAACAAACTCTGACTGCTTCGCATCAGTTGCCTGAGCTCCCTCATTTTCCTTGTTCAATCCTAGTCTAGGACTTAGCAGCTCCAAAACACCAGATTTCTGCTCCTTCGCGTCTGAAGTTACAGATGGCTTGTTTTCAGCCTTCAGGATAGGACTAGGGAGACCCAAGATATCTACATCCTCAGCCCGTTTACTTGACTCCTGTGTCTCTAACACGGCTGCAGAAACAGGTCCAGGTTTGATATCATTTGAGCTCAAATCGATATTCAAAGTTCTTATATTCTCTTCTGAAGGCTTGCCTGCTCTGTTCTCGTTATTAAGTTGAGTCTGAAATTCGTTCTTTTCTCCGGTGTGTGAACCAGGGTTGAGATCATCTCCCTCAGGGCATCGATCACTCAAAGCTGCATGTCTCATCTCAGAGCTTGATGGAGGAGGCAAACTACACACTTTAACATCAATGTTTGAATTATTATCCTTGAGCAGATCCCAACATTGTGGCCAGCCAGACGAGCCCGACTCATCAACCTTCACGGCTCCATTAGCCTCTGTTTGTTTACTATCTCCACTGACCCTGCTCAGGCCCTCCCTTACACCAACTCCCTCTGGAGACTTGTTTTTTTGTAAACCTGAAGAGCATCGTGCATATGACAAATCCGAAGTTACATGGAGTTTCCCAGTCAAAGCATCAGTGAGAAGTATCGAGTCGTATTGCTCGTGATTCGTCCATATCCTCATTTTGGGTGGGAAAAGTCCTGTCGTTCTCCACTTCCGCAGCTGTATCATGGAAAATGGCCCTTGAATCTTACCATTAGGATCACGATAATGCCACAGTTTCTCAGTTTCTATATTATCTGCAGACATGGTGTTTCCTGCGTAGGCAGTTGCAGTTGACGTCTCTAAAGAAGACCTTTGCAAACTTTGATGATTCCTACCAACCTCGATCCTGTTCATGTGCTTGTCCGAGCTACTTGATCTAGTTGCATCAATTTTATCGATTTTTCTACTCTTCGCCTCAGTGGATCGCTCGTCTTTACCTGAATAAAGATGTAATTTCTTTAATTAGTCTTCCAGTTACCTATCTAAGTAATCCCGTGTTGATGTCATTTTAATGTCACCTTTCTTATTGGAACTCGTCTTTCGTTGAAGAAATTCAGGGTGGTAGCTTGGCCTCAAATATTCATCTGCATAATCAAAGCCATTACTGAACAATCCAACTACCGAAACAATAGCTAGTAAAATGAATGGCAGCTATAGACGTACCATTTTTACCATTGCTGCCATTTCTGTTGTCTTCTTCAGATTCATAATTCGGATTCATTTTTGGATCAGCATGTATCACTGGAACTTCAGAAATTCTGCGTGTTCGCTCCTCATGAGATTTTAGAAGCTGCAATCTGTCGACATATTCTCTAAGCGTGAAGACTACTGTCAAGGAACTCAAGAAAAGCATGTACTCTATGTGATCATGATAGTGTAACTCAAAGAGCTAACTGCTCCCAATCTTATCTACATGGCTGCACGTGGGCCGTCAATCGAGTTGGTACATCTTGATTTCGTCACTAAACTTATCTAAAATAATAATTATATAGGGTCATTAAAGTGCTTTGACACACTTAATTAAAGAAATAGCTATAATGACCAAAGGATATTCTTTCTTGCGCCCCTTCTCGCTAGCTCGATCTCTTAGATGATTTAGCTTTGATACCTCTGCTTCGAGCCACTAAGTTCAGAATAAAAGAACATCAGAAACAAAAAAGTCATAAATTATGTCAAAAATAAAATCAGATTAATAAAGACCACAGTTATATTTGTTTGTGCTTCTCTAGGGGCATAAAAATCTGGACTTTTTGAAAGCATGATCCAATGATGCCAGATCTGTAAATTAAAATTGATACAGATAAAAACCAATGAACTCACATCATTAACTCGGACTAATTGAAGTGCCACAGCTTTCGTTTGAACCTCGCCCTGCAGGCATACAATTTGAGTGATACGGTGTCTTTCAGTTAAAGATATAAATTTCTGAAGCAAAGAAGAAACATGAGAGCTTACCACGGTAAAATGTTTCACGAGACCGCATCTAATGCTTTGACGTAGCCTTCTACACTCTTCCTAAAATGGAGGGATGGAATGATTGTTAATGGTCGTACGTGACATTCAAAGAAAAAGAAGAAGGCAGTTAGATGGTACTCATGGTCGAACAATCTATCTAACCTAGTAATTTCTGGTGCATAAAATTCCTGCTAATACATGAATCTTAATTTATAGGATGCAAAAATCGACATGATATATGTATCACAACTAACAGTATACTCATCTTAATCTTCCAAGAACTGAAAGAAGCATTAGAGGTGAAGAAGGGGAGCTGGTGAAAGACTTATCCCTCTGTTACCTCAGTGAACTCTTGATTGGAAATGCCATCAATTGACACAATTTCTTTCTTGTCCAAATTTAAAACTTCAAGCATGACATCTGCTGTCCTGTTTCCAACTTTATATGGCTCAGCTAGCTTACTAGTCCCTATGTATCAATATTAATATATTCAGGAAAAATAATGTTACCACAATGAAGTAAAAAAGGGCAGTATTGATGAACAAATGAAAGAAGCTAAAGCATAAATGGAATATATGCATTGACCATACCTACAACTTGGACAAGCCTATGAACTTCGGGCTTCTGATCAGTAGTTGATATCCTAATCCTCACAATAGACCCAATAACCTTTTCATTAAAATTCTCATGATCATCTAAAAGGTTCTCCATCAGTGTACGCCGTAAATATATCAAACTAATGTTGTGGACATCAATCATAGCATATTCCTTCAAATCATGCTGCAGTGGTCTGTCTTCAATCTTTTTACGAGTTTTTCGCTTTCTGCTGTTAACGGAGATATCCAATCCAAACAGGTTGCCAACACTCTCCACATCATTTGCCACAGAACTAACAAATCCAGCAGGAATAAAAGAATTCTTGTGAGGATTCTCTTTTATAAGAAAGTGAAATTCAAGAAGCTTCAGCATTTCAATATGACCAACACGTGGCTTTCCAAATAAATTCTTTAGCCTCTGATCGCATATAATTTGACTCTTCCGGTGTGGATCTCGGAGGTTGTTTCTCTTTATGTAGTCGAGCAATAGTGTTTGGACATCAAATTGGGATATAGCTGATGCATCACCATTCTTCATGTTTGCAACAAACTCCAAGAGGTCTTTCGAAGCCCATTCACTGCCAGTTGCTGGCTTCTCTGACTCTTTGATATTCGTGTTTTTGAAGATGCATGGCATGTTGGAATTTTTGACAGTTCTAGAATCATCTGGGTCTTTCTCAACTAATGTGTTGCCAGTGGCTTTTTCGGTGCTTGTGGGATCAGTGACTTTGTCCACATTAGGTTCTAAAGTATCTTTGTAGCAACTTGACACGTTTTCTTCCTTGTCGCTCTGTAGTTTCTCCACATTGTCACCATTGCTTGATGACCTTAATCCATTATTCTGCAGAATACTAATATCTACGTTGGGCTTGTTCAGCTCCAATGGTTCAGTACTCCTATATGATTTTGGAACTTCTCTACCAACTGCTGTAGGAAGCACATTACTAAGCTGTGGCTTGCGGGCCTCAGTAGTAGACACAGACTTCCATGGGTTTTTAGCTTGAGTGAGCTCATTCAATGTGAACGACAACTTCTCTTTTAAGAGAAGCCAATACATTTTGAAGAGATACTCCCAACTAAGTTTGTCATCAAAATCTACTTTAATCTGCAAAGATAATCGTTGGGAATTGAATTTATGAATTCCTAATGTGTGCACGCAAGGTATTGATAAGTCACACTGGAGTACCACATCCATCTACTTTAACAAATATGAGGGAATTATATCTACTTTGGATAGAATCTATTCCAACTAGCTCATAAAACACAAATATGACTAGACATGCAATATGATCCCAAAAGTAACAACTTAAATATCATGCTGTTTTGGTTTCCAATAACTTCAGGACTCTGAGGAAGTATTTAGTTTGAGCAATAGATTGGCTAAATTAAAACAAAATAGGTTAATTCACACATACTTTGACTTGTGGAACAAGTTTTAGCTTGTTGGATCATGTAAACCTTCAAATAATCAATACTATGTATTGTAAATCTATATATCACCAAAGTAAGTTCCCCCTAACAGGAAGAGAGAAGCTTACATCAGTCACGCTTGACTATTTCGAGAATTTAATTAGTATTTAATGCTTGACGCAGATAACTTTATGTGACAAACTCAAATGTAATCACATAAAAAGGACAAAAAAGTTCTCGAGTTTGTATAGTTTCTAGCATAAATAGCATAGTCAATTCAAAAGAATTTTCTGAAAGAAAAATTCATCATTATCACGCCCCTAGATATCATCTAGGATTAGAAAGATTGCTTCAAGTGGCGACTCGATAACCAATACTTTTAATTTGATACCCTTCCATTTGGTTGCCCAGTGGAAGAGGTCATGCGTTTTCTTTACATAAAAGCTGCATAACTCACACAAACAGGCTTCTTCCTGCCACGATGTTAATCATGTTCATATCATGACATATACATGTCAAAGTATGTTTGGACAAATTAAAGTTGGTTTAAAGCAAATGATCTTCCATGTTTGAATAGGCACTAAGATACCGTGAATAGGTTGAGTTGCTTCCTCTAAATATTAAATACCAAAGTTTTATAGACACAACTTAGAACTTAGAAGCAAACATTGAATTGCGCATTTTGATTACTAAATAGGAAGTAAATTGAATATGTGCATTGTAAATAATAAATATATTAGAATCTGTAGAGCTAGTTTTAACAGTAATTATTATTAACACGTTTATACTTTATGCCTGTTTCCTAATTATAAAAAGCTATAAAAGAGAAAAGTTTAAAACTAGACCAAAATGATACATAATATCAAAACAAGATCAACTGGCATAGCTTCTCAACAAACTTACTCAATCAAAGCAAGAAATCAGATAAGCACACATTAAAATTTGAAAAACATGACAATAAACAAGAGCATACTGAGTCATTGGTCACTTGGTCTTTATTTTCGATTAGCATGATAGGTTTGATGCATGTTGAGCAAAATCCTTTGTTTCCTCTAACACACAAGAAATCTTCGTTCTTGATACATGTCTTGCACAACGAATAAGTGCAAGTGTAGCACGTAAAATATGAAGCCTTTCGGCATACACTGCATATGTGCCACCCTGAAAGAAATAGCACCATGAGAAACTAATAAACGCTCTGCAAAGAGCTTATCAAGAAACAGCTAGGATCAACGTACTACCTCATCTTGACAGTGTGAGAATTGCAGAATCAATAAATTTGTATGCATTAATATCACGTTACAAAACAAGATTGCAGCCAAAGGGATTAATGGAGCGTTGTGTTGCAAAATAAGAATCCATTTTGCAAAAAATGCTAGTTAAGCAAGTCGTGCCAACAAGATTCTAACTTTATAAATGTTTAGTTACTCAATGAACATCTACAACACATCTCTGAAGAAACAGAAACCACGAAAACAACAAATATTAAGAACTTAGAAAACGCAGCCACTTTGCTCTTGCAAGAGAGGTACACACATACCGCAGTTCCACTTCGCTGTCGATTGAAAAAACGCTTCGTCTCGCTTAATACAAGCAGGATGATACGCCTTCGGACAACCCCTAATCACACCGAGACAGGTTTCAGTAATTAATTTCCACAGAAAACTTGGAAGGAAGAAGACAAACTAAATAAAAATCCAAGAAAATAAAACCACATTCCATTATATAGGAGATGACAACAAAGCAATAACTTTTTCCAAGAAAAAAAGAAAGATAACACTTGTCATAGCGTATTTAAAACCCAGCGTAAGAAGTAAATTCATGCAAACAGTTCAGCACAAATTCATAACCAAACTAAACTCACTTGCGATCGCAGAGCACCAAAGAGCCACCATCGAAGCAGATAAAGCAAACATCTTCGTCTTCATCCTCGACTTTAATCCTCTTCGGTGGCGGAGTATATAACCCGGCCCCGGGCTGCGCCTTGGGCGGCCTTCCTCTCTTCCTCTTCTCCACAGAGCCGATCACCTGAGGCGCCGCTTGAGAAGCGGAGACCGGAGTAACCACCGCCGGGGAAGGCGACGAAACTCCGGCAACCACCGCAGAGCCGGAATTCTCCGTCCCTAACTTGGATTGAGCAGGAGCAACAAGCTCATCGTCATCAAAGCCTTGTGTCTGAGCTACAGCAGCTAGCAAAGTCTCTATATTCTCCATCAAAATAGAACCCTAAAAAGATCTAAAATTTTGAGTTCTCCACCACCAACAATTCCGAGTGAAATCATCGATCACGAACAAGCTTGCAAATTGAAACACATTACGCAGGAAGCGGAGAAGATCAAGGGCAGAAAAGTACAAAAGATGGACGGTGGAGCTGGTGGGGATTGGCTGAATGTTGAAGTTGGATTTCCTTTATGGTATTTGTTTATTGCAGGCAGCTGTAATGGTAAAACAAAAGTTTTTAATACATGAATGAATATTATCTTTAGGCAAAGAAGTGGAAAATGTGTGTAGGGCCAGCACCACCCTAGTCCGCCCACCAACCACCCACCAAGTGTCGGAGGAAATTACGTGTGGAGTCGTGGACGAGTACAGCAGAGAGGAGTCAAACCACAGCTGCGCGGCGCCTTGCGTAATCAAATAAATACAGGAATTAGGAACTGTCTTTTTAAACTTACTATTGCTACATTAACTTCTAAACTAAATTCTTCTATTTCAAATTATTAATAATTAATTACTCCTCCCACCGCACCTTTCTTCCCCCATTTCTTTTTTAGTCCGTTCATCAAGTTTCTTTTCATTTTTTTTCTATTTTTGGCAATTATTTACTTCACTCACAACTCAACACATCATTAATAATATGGGTCACATTCTCCACTAACTACACAATACTCAATATATATCATTATTAATGTGGGCTCCTTACTCCACTCACTACTCAATACACTTTACACATCGTTAATAAAGTGGACTTCATTCTCCACTAGCTACGCAACATTCAATACACTTCACACACTATCTACTAAGTCAAACAATTTATTAAAACCCGTGTCGGGTCAAAGTGAAAACATCTTTGATGGACGGAGATAGTATTATATTGTAATATGTTGTCCTAATAATAATAATAATAACTCTTTTTAAAAATTAAAATATTTTATCTTTAAAAAATTATTTAACTTTATTGATCCACCATTTTGCAAAAAAAATATTTTTCTTAATACTCATAAGTCATACTCAAAAATAATGTGTTATATATAATGAGATGGATAAAGTATACATTATGGAGTTGTTCGGTTCGATGGATTATTTATACTTTAGTTTCAGATTAATTATTATTGGTTGTTTGGTTGGATAAATAAGGCACATGATCTAATCACGAGATTGTGTCACGTAGGATTAGTCATGACTTGTGTATCTTGGTCTTCTCCTATGACAAAAATAGTCTCACTAATCTCAAACCATATAAATTCCTAACAATCACGAGCTAATTTAATCTTAAGTAACTGAACACCCACTATATAGATACTCCCTACTTCTACTTCAACAGGCAACACTCCATTTATTTTGGAAATAAATTTATTTAATAAAATGTATTTTATCCGTCTTACCAATTTACTCATTTCTATCTAAAATCTAATTTGAATTCAATATAGTACTCATGGGTACATAAAAAATGTATTAAATCAATTTTTTTTAATGAATCGATCAAATCGCAACTTTGAATATGAAATTCAAAAGGATCATATAGGAAAAGGATACTTTGAATTTTAGAGCTATAATGTATATGATCGATCAACATTTATCAAATTTAAAAATGAGCTCGAAGAAACGGTTCGATCCTCTTATCTTGATTTTGAAAATGATTTATGTTTTGACTTGATACGAGTTTTAATAACGTATTAATTTTTTTCAATAGTGATGTGGAGTGAGTGGAGTTTGGATTACACTTGATATATTGTTTTAAATTGAATCATGTATAATTGGTAGAGAATGTGTCTCATTTAATATAATATTTTTAATTGAATTATGTATAAACTTGCCATAAATATAAAGTTTCAAATGTAAATCATTTTATTAGATATTTCATAATGACAAAACGTAAATTATTTTTGTAGTTTGAACGATTACAATTCAATTTTACACGTAACGCATTTTAAAAAAATAATTTAAATTGATCTATTTTATCGTGGTCAGTATAAACTACTTTGTTTTGACTTATTTTTTAATTAATACATTTACATACATGAGACGATGGATATCATTCCATTCCTTATGAATTTTGAATGTTCATATATGTAAGAAATGAATGAACTAATTTGTTTCATTCGTATGATTGGTATTCTCAATGAAAAGAATAAAAATATATTTTGTAATTAAATTGTACTCTTATAATTACAAGATCAAATTTGTACAAATTCTAAAAATTAAGTTCGAATTCGGTTTAATAAATAAAAATCGAGTTCAAATTTAGTTCATTTATTATTCGATTTAAGTTCGAATTCGGTTCAATAAATAAAAATGAATTCGAATTCGAACTAACTCGACTCGAATTCGTTAAATATTAAAGTTTATGCTAGCTTATTAAAAAGTCTGTTTATTAAAATTATTTGTTATAATATATATTTTATATTAATTTGACTAGTTCGTATATAAGTTCACGCGAACTATTCGAAACTCGACGTTTTTAAATTATATTCAAACATATTTATAAACTTTTTGAATCGAATACCATTACTCGTGAAAAATAATTTTTGCTACTATTATTATTCGTTGGTTGTGCAAAAAAAAAACTACTTAAAAATTATATTAATCGATTTTCTTTATTTGACGGAATAGACCAAGATCGGTCCGGTCAGCCCGACTCGACCTTTCCCGCATGAAATTTCCCAAAAAAAATTATTAAGTCATTTTCAGAAAATAATTAACAATTATTTTTTCAAAAATCAAAATAAATTTCATTCTTAACAATTGGTAATAGTTAATACCAAAGGTAGTGGAAGTAATGATTAATCCTATGTTAATGAGTTTACTAATTCCTTCAGGAATCATCATTCCTAATGATTATTATATACCAACCATAGATAAGAAATGAGAATATGAATGATTATTCCATTTCTGAAGCATTCTTGTATACCAATTATCCCCGATCATCCCCTAAGTATTCTAAGTATTCTTGTTTCTACAATAGCTTGTGTATTATGTCTAATGCTATTCCAAGATTAATATATTTTTGTTTGTAATTAGTGCATACACATGTCACCTTTTATGAATAATATATTTTAATAATGTAAATAAAAATTTACTATTCAATCATTTAGATTGAGATTTAGAGAAATAGGTTTGGTACCTTCAGAAAAGACATTTTCACACACACAAACACACAGTGATGCCTACTTATGATGGATGTGAATTGGTGGTGGCCCTTTGCATTTTCATCTCCAATTTTGGTTCTTCAACTGCCCATGCTTTCCATCTGTCAATGAATGTTAACCCATTACTTTCTTTCATTTTTTATTTCCTTTTTATTTTACGTGTGACTTCGAATTTATCATGAACATTAGAATATTAATTTAGGTTCATCAATAATGACTAAATGTTATTAATCTGAATTAGTGTTTATTGAGCACAATTTGAGTTTAGCTTAATGTTGGTTATATTATACATATACAATAACATTTATTATAGATTATTTTTCATTTCTTACACATGATACGGCCAAAAGAGTACATTTTTTTTAGCATATTGAAATGTAAGAATATTGATAGTGTATTATTTTTGGTGCTTGAGGTCAAAAGAAACTAAGCCATGAATATGATTTCCTATAATTCCTAATCAAATATTCCCTCCGTTTTTTAATAAGTGTCCAATTTTACTAAATCACACATATCAATAAAATGAAAATTTTACTTATATACCCTTTATTTAATAGCATAATAAATACATTAATACAAATAATATCAAATTCCAATAAGTATTAAATAAGGGCAAAATTGAAAAATTATCATAAATATACTCTAAAATTTTGAAATATGACATTTATTTAGAAATAAAAAAAAAAGTGAAATAAGACACTTAAAAAAAATTGGAGGGAATATACAATATGTTTACCCCTTTTGCTGAAATTCAGCTGTCGTGTTGGGAAACAAATTTAAGTTGGTTGGAAGATGTCCTTTGAATTTAATGCCCTACTCGAAATAAATATAGTTCACTTTACACACTTATATCAATCTTCCAAAATAAATTGATATTTCATCCGTGTATCCAATTTATCTCATGAAGTAAACGTCACATTACTATTGGGTTTATGTATTAAGAAGAAAGATTAAAATAATAGAAATAGAGAAAGTCATACACTTTTGAAGAATTAATTATTGCTTTGTGTACATGACAATACATATTTAATAAAACATTCATAAAGAAAAAGTGGAACGAATTGAATAAGAGTGAGGGAGGATGATTTTACAAAAGAAAATATAAGTTGGAACTTTTATAACTAGACTAGATTCTTGATTTTATTTTGAACCGCTACTGTAAATTGGTCCCTATATCATTATTTCTTCCTAAGTTGCCTCCCCTCACTTGAAACATTTTAAAACAACTTTACTTAGCCGATATCAATTACTTTTTCTTACTATGCTATTGCTACCTCAATTAAAACATTTAAAAGACCTTGGCAATATCACATCACATGTTGTGTGTATGTCAATAGAACAAGCCAAACATATTGCATGCATGTGGGTAAAATACAAATTACAAACTAAACAAATTCTTCAATCCTATAGGTGACTGACAATTTCTTTATTTTTATTTAATAAAGAAAACCTAAAGTACAAATATACACCTACATATATTTCTCTGATAATCAACTAACAAAAACATTATCTTAACCTACCGAGACGAGATTACTCCAACAATTTAACTACAAAAAAATGTTACCTGCAAGAAACTGCAATCATGGGTGTAGGTAATCACAGAAAGCACCCTTCTTGCAATGACCACTTTCATAGAATTTACACACTCTCTGCCCTCTAGGCGGAGGCCTCAAATATCCACAGCCACCTCCGTACTGCTGACGGCCCCGAGGAGTCCGGCCCCGCCCATATCCCGGCTCACTACCTTGGTAACCCCGTTCTCTAGGACAGTTGAACCTCTCATTACCATACTTGCGCTGCCCATCCCACTGCAAACTCCCATTTCTGGGACTCCGGATTGTGTTAGGGTTCGCCCAAGTGGGGCCTGGATTCGTTGCCCATCCGAGGTTGCTTGCCATTCCCTGCGCAGCAGGTCCCCCGAGGACAAGATTGACATTACCTTGCACTGTGACCAGGTTGATGTTACCTTGCATTTGTCCCCAATTGGGGTCCGTTGTATCGGACCCCAGACCAGGAGCCATGACTGCACCGGCCATCTCTTGGTTCGGTATATATGGTGCTGGGGGATGGTATTCCGAACCGGCATCCCCGGAATGAACAGGAACACTAGTTTCCTCCTCGCTGCTTGCGGATGAATTCACACTCGACCTCCGGAAAAAATCAAGTGCGTCCATAGGAGATATTCCGTTTGGTTTACACGGAGCCGAGGATTGGGAAGTTAAATGTACATTGCTATTGGAGCTCAAGGCATCACTTTTTCGAGGTTCTTTGGTAGGGGTGAAATCCTCGATTGAACTAAAGCAATCATCTTTACAATCTTCAAGCAATTCCCTAGCGAACTTGATGGCTGAAGTAGGTGACGGCAGGGGCCCACATGATTCCATCGCATCGACTTCGGCTAACAGATCTGATACTGAATCCTCGCCTAGAGCAACAAACTCAATGGGCTCATTCATTATGGAAAGCCAATTTGGCCCATTTGATTGAGGTTGGGACGAAGAAGCATGCACAAGTTGGTGAGCACCGGATGCCGGAGCATCCACATTCTCACCGGTGACTTCCAGTGGTTTTGAAGACGAGGCAGAGAGGAGTCCCGAATCCCATTCCTGAGTATGTGGTCTTGCAGGTGCATTGGAATATCCACACCATTCATTAGCTACATCAGGGAGTTGCACGCCACCATTCCCTAGACTAGACGAGTCAATCCAGCCCGGCCTGTAATTAGGCATAGAAACATTTATAAACACACATCGCTTGGAGTCAGTTTCCTGATCTTCACTGGTTGATCTTGGTGCAGGACTCAGCAGCTCAAGAAAACTCCCGGACCCAGGCACTGGAATACCTGCAGATACAGGCTGATGCTGGTTTTCAGTTTTCAGGGTAGGACTGAGAAGATCCAAGACATCTATATTCTCCGCTAGTTTATTTGAACAAGGCATCTTTGATGCAGGAGCACAAACAGGCACAGGTTCAAGGATGGTTGAGCTCAAGTTGATATTCAAAGATCTAGAATTTTCTTCAGATGATTGGCCTGCGCGGACCTCACCCTTAGGTTGTCTCTGAAGTTCCTCACTACCAGGCAAGTTGTTTTGGATTGGCCTACCTAAATTCCTTTCTCCATTTTGTGATCTTGGATTTCCTTCATCACTCTCATGGACTCCATCTGTCAAAGGTTCATTCCTCATCTCAGGCTTCGATGGAGGAAGCAGATTACGTATTTGAACACCATCAGCACTTGGATTACCATCCTTAAGCAAATCCCAACATTGCGGCCACCCGGAGGAGCAAGACTCATCTGCTTTTACAGGTCTAACCTTGCAGTCAGACAAAACACTCGAACTATTACACTGAACCACTTCTGCTTGCTTATTAGTACCTCTACTAGTCCCATTTGTACCTTCACTCGCAACAATAACCCCAGTAGGCCCATTTTCCTCTGAACTTGAAGAGGACTCATGTGACAAATCTGGTGCTGCATGGAACTTCCCATTCAGAGCGTCAGTTAGAAGCAACGAGTCATATTGCTCGTGATTGGTCCATATCCTCATATCAAGTGGAAACAGCGCGGTAGTATTACATTTCCGCAGCTGCATCATGGAAAAAGGTCCTTGAATCTTGCTATTGGGGTCACGATAATGCCACAGTTTCTCGGTTTCTATATTATCAGCAGGCTGTGAGTTTCCAATGGAGGCAACTGTCGATGTCTCCAATCCAGACCTTTGCATGGCTTGATCATTCCTGACACCAGAAGGTGAGCTAGCAATATCAATCTTACTCATCTGTTTGTCCAAATCATTTGTTCCTCTAGCATCTGTCTTCTCTGCAGTTCTAGCTTGAGCCTCTGCGGAGTGATCTTCTTTACCTGAAAATAAAAGGTAAAAACAAAATCCAGTAAATTAAATTCTTGCGAATAGAGCACATTTGATTGGCATATTTACAACTATGTGTCACCTCTTTTATTATTAGAACTGGGCTCAAAATCATTTTGAGTACCTTAAGTATTGATCTGCCTAATCAAGTATAGCCATCAATAAGCCCTTTACTAATGGGAAAAATAATAAGAAAGGCAACTGGTTAAGACATTCCCGTGAGCATCATCCCTGCAGAATTACCTTTTTTACTTTCATACTCATTTCTGATATCTTCTTCTGACTCATAATTTGGGTTCATTGTATGATCAGCATGTATATCTGCAACTTCAGAAATTCTACGTTGGCGCTCCTCGGGTGATTTTAGCAGCTGCAATCTGTCGGCATATTCTCTAAATGTGAAGAGTGTCAAAGAACTTCAAGAAGAGTGTCAGAAGTGTATGAAGATGATGGCTCATTTAGAGTGAGAGAAAGAACAAACTGTTTCCAATCTTATTCTGACAACTATCACAAAAGGGAGTGGGTGAGAAAACACGAAAATAAATGCAAGTGATCATATAGAGGATATTCTTTCTGAACCCCCTGCTCGCCACCACGGTCTCTAACATGATTTAGTTGCAAGATTTCTGCCTCCAGCCACTGTGTTCAGAGATAGAAATTTAAATTAACTTGATAACTACAGAACAACAGTAATCATTCATAAAACTTTATTTCACTCGGATAAGAACCAGAAAACACACATCATCAACTCTAACTGATTGGAGTGAGGAGGCTTTCTTCTTAACCTCATCCTACACGAAGAAACAAATATGTGACACAATAGTTTGCAGTTTTAGGGCAGATAACAAAGCTATGATGCACAAGGACTTACGACAGTAAACTGTTTCACAAGACCGCATCTAATGCTTTGACGTAGCCATTTGCATTCATCCTGAAACAGAAAAGATTATTACTTAATATTCAAGGAAAAAAGATATGGTTGGGCTTCATGGTTGTGCAATTAAGTTGAGCCAGCATTTTGTGGTGCATGTGTTCTTGCTAGTAAATGTATCCTCCTGACTGATAGGATAAAAGGGTCCACATAAGTATACTCATATCACTGTAACAGTAAATCAAAATCCGACTATATGCTCATATATAAGGCTACAAACAGTTTGAAATCACGAGCTTTGAATATATAAGCATAACATTTTACATATTGAATGATCTTTAACAATGCTTAGACACTTGAAAAAACTACATTGATCTCAGATAAATATGAACTACCATCTTGAACTCAAGATTCATAGAAGGTTCCTACAAGCAAACAGCTAGATATATCCTGAGCGAGCATCACCAAGGGCGGCAAAGAACATATGAATGCATTACAAACTTCATAGATTACTATATTATATACATAATATAATATAATATAATAAACAGGCATCCGAGGAATGAAATATCCTCCAGAAATATCTGAACTAAGGCATCAGTGATTGATTGATCATATGTTCCTTTTTACCTCAGTAAACTCTTCATTTGAAATGGCATCAATCGACACAACCTCTTTCCTGTCTAGATTCAAAACTTCAAGCACGATGTCTGCCATCTTGATGCCGACTTTATAAGGCTCAGATACCTTACTTGTTCCTGAATTAGCAATATTAACATATTCAAGCAACAGTTAATGCGAGGATAAGGAAGTCAAAAGCAAGCAATGTGGAGGAACAAACAAAAGCAACTCAAGCATAAGGAGATAAGTAAATGGCCTATACCTATAACTTGGACAAGCCTGTGAACTTCTGGCTTCTGATCATTGGCTGATATTTTAATCCTCACGATAGAGCCAATAGCCTTGCTATTGAAGCTCTCCCGATTTCCAATAAGACTCTCCATTAATTTACGCCGCAAATATATTAAATTGATATTATGGGCATTGATGGCCGCATACTTATTTAAATCAGGTAGGGCTACTCCGTTTTCCTTCTTTCTGCGCGTTTTTCGCTTCCTAATGTTAACTGGATGCGATCCCTTTATGTTTCCAACAGCATTCACATTACTTGCAGCGGATCTAACAACTCCAGCAGGAGTAAGTGAATAGCTAAGAGAATCCTCTTTTACGAGAAAGTGAAATTCGAGAAGCTTCTCCATTTCACTATGATCAATATGTGGCCTTCCAAATATATTTTGGAGCCTTTGATCACAAACAATTTGACTCTTCTGGTTGGGGTCCCAAAGGCTGTTTCTCTTCACATAGTCAACCAATAATGTTTGGACATCAATTTGTGATAAAGCAGAAGTATCACCATTCTTCATAAGTTTAACAAACTCCAAGAGTTCATTAGATGCCCATTCAGCACTGTTAACCACTGGCTTGTCTGTCTCTATATTATTTGTGTTGTTGCTGATGCACGGCTTGTTCGTATCTTCAACAATACATGAAACATGAACAGATTCCTTAATGCCTGGCTTCTCAATAGCTTTGGCAACACTCGTCTCCTCAGTGACATTTGCCTTTACAGTCTCTTTGCTGTAAGTTGGTGCATGTTCTCCCGTGCTGCTGTTTAATTTCTCAACATGATTGTCGTTGCTCGACAGAGCTGTCGCTAGCCCGTCATTCTGTGCCACACTTACATCTGCATGGGGTTTATTCAAAACCAAATGTCCAGTTACTCCAGTACTCGTGTATGAAAAAGAAACTTCTCCACCAACTGCAGAGGGGAGCATGTTATTTAACCGTGGTTTATGCGTCACTGCAGCTACACCTTTCCAAGGCCTTTTAGCTTGAGTGAGCTCACTCAGCGTTAATGATAATTTCTCTTTTAAGAGTACCCAATACATCTTGAAAAGATACTCCCAGCTAAGTTTGTCATCAAAATCTACTTGAATCTGCACATGATAACCCCAGTAGAACGAGCATAAATCACATCAATATGTGCAGGTAAGCAATTAAAAAACCCACATACACAATTACCATTAAATTATAAAACGTTGCATTAATTTTAATCTTTGCGCTTTCAGCTCACATTGGCAAGCACTCATTCGCAACTCATTATATCCCAATATAATTTTCAGCATTGATACTCACAAACTTACTGAATTGCTGTGTTGAATGTGTTTACCAAAACTGTGATTATCAAACTATATTACATTCCACCTTTATTCGGAAAAACTTGAGAGAAAAAAGCATTCACGTCACAATAATTGAAATTGACTTTTAAGCGATAAATTTGATTTGAACTTTGTAGCCTCTTTAATGCTCGTTCTCTAAGTAACTCATATAGAATAAAGCTTCAGTGCATGTAAGTATAAAATTTATAGCATGTAATAAGGTTTCAGCGTTTTTCGCCTCAAGACATTTTTCAATGAGGTGCAAGGTGTAAACCTCGAGACAAACCAATGCGCAAATAATAAAGTCACAACGATACACCAAATATCATAAACCAAACAAAAAATAAAAAGTCACAACTAGTTACATTCTTTAAATTCCAAAATTAACTTCCTAATATCAAATAATTCATAAATCAAAAGTGCAAGAAATCCAAATACTCCGCATCCATCTCTATCCTCATCTCATTGGCACAATTTTAATCTAGAACGTAAAAATCCACAAAAGATTTGAAGGAACAAAAAGGTACTCACAAAGGTAATCAGTTATAAAGAATATATCTTCATAACAAGGCTAAATAGATTGATGATGCCAAATTAATGAATAACTAAGCCTTACACGATATGATAAGAATCTAACTAATAAACCTACTTCATAAAAGCCCAAATTCGGCTAGCAAATATCAAAATTTAATAACATTAGAAGAAAGAATCTCCGTACCGACTCATTGGTTGCTTGTTCTTTATTTTCAATCAGCATAATACTTTTCATGCATAACGTGCAAAATCCTTTGTTTCCTCTCACGCACACAAAGTCTGCATCTTTTGTACATCCCTTGCACAACGAGTAGGTGCAAGTATAGCACATATAATGAGAAGTCTTCCTGCAGACACTACATATGTGCCACCCTGAAAGAAATAATCCCGAAGCAACATAAGTAAACAACATGCAATCAGCTCATCCTATAGCAGCCATAATGAACGAACTACTTTAGCTTCAACAGGTATGCAAATCAATCAAATACTGACAAAACCAAGTAAAAGAAACATAAATGCCGGTATGGAGCTACATTTAAATTCTTAGTTCTTACAAATTACAAGAAAAGGGCCGACATACCGCAGTTCCATTTAGCCTTTGATTTAAAGAATGCTTCATCTCGCTTGATACAAGCCGGATGGTACGCCTTCGGACACCCCCTAAACAATATCAAAATAAAATGTCAAACAAATTACTATAAATTGCAAATCCATTTTGGCACACAATAAATGCCTTTTCATTACTATATGTGTTATCAACATGCCACCGAATACTATACGGAAGCTCTGCACAAAATTCATCCAACTCACTTGCGATCGCAGAGCACTAGAGAACCACCATCGAAGCAAATAAAGCAGACATCTTCAGACTCTTCATCCTCTTCCACAACTTTGACCCGCTTAGCAGGCGGTTGCTTCGCCACGAGCTGCCCCTTCCGCGGCCTCCCCCGCTTCCGCTTCTCTACGCCGCCGTTCGCCAGAGCTGGAGGCGGAGCAATCGCCCTCTGATCTGGAACAGCCTCAACCACCGCCGGGACACTGCGAGAAACCTCATCAGCGCAAGTAACTACTCGAGACCCTGAACTTTCGAAATCTAGCTCCGATCGAGTAGGTACAGGTGGCTCATCATCACCGAACCCTGTGGTCTGAGCCACGGCAGCGAGCAATGTCTCTATATTCTCCATACCAAAAGAAACCCTAAGAAAATCTTAACTCCGATGATCCAAGGTGACCAACGATTCTACTCAAATTCAAACACATTCCAAGGAAACAAAAAGGAAAAGGTGAACTCATACTCCGATTACAATGGAGGTTGTTGCGGGGACTGGGGATGTAATTACTACAGTTGGAAAATTAGGGGACTTCGTGTAGACCCCACCGACTATAATGATCAAATCGCCACCACGTGGCATGGTGTGGGGCCGGTCATAAGTAGGAGTCGTCTTCGCATTTAATTTAATCCCCTACAACCATATTGATACATTAATTTAATCATCCACCATTTTAATATTATATTATTTTTTATTCATTTTTTTATTAAATTTTATTCAATTCAATCACCTTCATTTTTTATGTTTATTAATGACCATTTTAACATTAATTTTTTAATTTTAATTTTTATTATACATAACATAACTGATTTAAAATACAAAAAGACATTTTTTATATAACATATTTTTTTGACAAAATACAATATAAACAAATTAAGTGAAATATTTTTGTTGGAAGATGTTGTGTGAGTTTGTTCATATGAGTTTTGGAAGATATTTTGAGTGGTTTGGTGATATTCGAAAATAGGTGAATAAGGATGAATTTGTAAAAACAACGACAGATTTTACAACCATATTTATCATATTTATCATGTGATTATGAAATGACATAAATTCATTCAAATTCCACATTCCAACAAAATATATTTATTGAAATATATACAATCAAATATAATATTTAATTTGTATTTAAATACTAATCCAGTATAATATATATTACACCGTATTTCATTTAATATTTTAAATTAAAGTATAATTTGATTTCTCTCCAACATCAACAAAAAAGAAAAAAAAATTAATAATCCAGTTGGCAGTTTTATGTACTGCAATCATCAATTTATCAATTTCAAATTTAATCCATCCATCAAGTTGCACTGTATCATCGATTTCCTCTATCTATCATATCTATCAATGTCGATAACAGTTTTGTCATTTTAATCCATCCATCAATTTGTCATTTTAGAATCACATGTTTTAATATGTTTTTTGTTTACTTTTATTTGTCTTGATCGACATAATTCAACGTTCACATGTGTTACATTCTCCCATGGTAACTCCTTGAAATCTTATTTATCATATATCATGTATTCATATTATAATTATTGTTACGAAACTATTAAAATAGTAAATTCTGTAAACTTTATATATGTTTGTACAAGCGAAAATATGGCTAAAGAAAAATGTTACTTGCATATTTGAAATTTGAATTGAAAAAAAAATTCATTCGAAATTTAATTCAGTAGTAAATGAGCTGAGTTTGAATCTAATAGTGGCATCGTTCAATTGAGTTTTTGAGAAAATGGAGAGGGGATGATTACAAATAAATGATCAGACATTTTTATACAAGTGGGAGAAGACTTTCCCATATTCTAGGTTATTGTAACTATCTACGAGGTTTTAGGACCTTTTAGTGACTATGAGGTTCTAGAGAATTTCACTAGCCCTATGATTTTCTAGATGCTTATATATAATTTCAGAACTTTATACCATGTTCAAGAGAGATAAGTAAATTTTATATTGTTATTATGTAATATCGTCGAGTCGGGACAGGTCGCACTATTTGGACATCACATCGAGCTTGAAAAATAATATTACTTATTGAATTTTCACTAGTCCATTCAATGCTTGTTTACATCCCTAATAATAATATATTCATTTTCAAGAAAGAGTTGGGAACTTCAAAGTACACATTTCCATTATATACTTTCTATGGGAGCCGTTTTTTCTTTATTTGTAGGATTTCACTATTGGGTAGGTAAAATCTTTGGTCGGACATACCCTGAAACGTTAGGTCAAATTCATTTTTGGATCACTTTCTTCGGAGTTAATATGATCTTCTTTCCTATTCATTTTTTAGGGCTTTCTGGTATGCCACATCGCATTCCAGATTATCCAGATGCTTACGCCGGATGGAATGTCCTTAGTAGTTTTGGCTCTTATATATCCGTAGTTGGAATTTGTCGTTTCTTTGTGGTCGTAACAATCACTTCAAACAGTGGAAAGAACAAAAGATGTGCTCCAAGTCCTTGGGCTGTTGAACAGAATCCAACCACACCGAAATGGATGGAATATACTGTTTTTTTCATTTTTTTTTCTTCATAGAATTGATATTTTGGTAAGTGTAGGACTCAATTGGTGGTTCTCATTCTAGTTATATACAAAGCATACAAACTAAACAAGAAAATTAATGGCTATGACACAAATGAAATTGTCTTTTTATTCATGTAATTCGAGTGGTTTGTAGTTGCTCACGGTTCATGCGTATGATTGTTTTTCTCTCTTCTTTTTTGTACTCTAATCAACTCGAACACCTACGTTTAATAGACTTGTATCAACACATTCATTCTCGAGTTATATACATTCGTGTGGATATTTGTAAATTTCAAGAATCAAAGATGTAAATTTGTACTGGTGCATGATTCAACATGTGGAAAATTTCGAACTAATACACCATATTTTTTTATTTTGATTAAAACAATATTATTGGAATTTGGAGAGTTGATTGTCTTCTTTAGGGGCTCAATGAACGGCTCCTATTTTGTTGCCTGAAAAATATAGACTTGAAATTGAGAGAGACAATAAATGTCGTCATGTTGCATTGATTTAATTTTAGACATCATGACTTTATTATGAACACACATTTGTATTTTGTATATTCCTATGGCAACAATCGAGATCGATGTTAATTGATGCATTTAATGCATATTCATATAGTAAAATACGACATACTAAATTTTATATTTTGGATCTAAATGCATGGTCCATATTATTGAAAGGAAATGCAAAAATAGAAGTAGCTCGAACAAAAAGAGAGTGGTGCAAAATCCCATTAATTAGAGAATTTAAATTTCAACACAACTCGTGATGTTGCCTATTCTGGAAACAATCTAAAAGCCACAAATTTATGGGAAAAGAAAAAAAAGACAAACAAACCAATTGGGAATTATTTGTGAAATATGATTAATTTCCACGTCGGAAAAGTTATCGCTCCACGTGTCAGGAGATGAGTGGGGACTGGATTATGGCCTTAAAACCATATACTATCTCCCGAGAGGTGGAGTACTATGTATATATATATGTGGACAGTCTCTTAAAAATAGTAGAGTGTGGAAAATTTGTGAGGAGGAGTGAGCTTTGAAGTGATAATATCATCATCATCATCTTGTTCCCGTTGGCAAAAGCAGAGAGAGAAAATGGCGTCTGCTTCTCTCCACAAGTCATCACCAGTATTGACAAATCAGAGTTCGTGAAGGGGCAGACCCTCCTCCGCCCCGCCGCCTCCGCCGCCGTCCGCTGCCAGCCCATCTCCGCCTCCGCCCTCACCATTCGCGCCTCCTCCTATGCCGATGAGCTCGTTAAGACTGCCGTATGTACTCTCTTTAATTCCCTTCATCTCTCTTTTTCTCAGTTTGATTTTTGACCTGTTGTGTGTCTACCAAACTCTGCATTGCAGTTATAAGCCTATATGTGTTTATATATATACATATTTATAGAGAAAAGATTATGCATTTTCTTGTTGATTGTGAGAGTTACATGCAAATATGCTCAAGATATGATTCATGAAGGTGGCATTAGCATCATATATTATTAACAATGCTCCTTTGTATCATCCTTTAACAAGAAGAAATAATTATTATTACAAGTACAAAATACTATGAATAAAAGTAAGACCCAACACGTGTGCAGAAGTTGAGTTGCTACGCTAGCTGCAACAAAATTATATATCATGATATATTATTGAGGGCGTAATAATATAAAATTAATGCCACCATGCATCAAATGTTTTCTAATAATTTTTGTGACGTGGATTTAAATACACAACATATATACTTAAAGCTAAGTTGAGTGTTTCACGTACGTGTAGTTCAGTATAATCTAGTGTAGTGTACTAGAACAAATGCCATAAATTTAATTAAGTTTAATTTACATGTGAAAAAATTTGGTTTCAGCTAGGCATGCATATGAAATCTTATTGTGGTAAAACTAAAGTAACGTAACTACTTTTGTATAGAAAACTGTTGCCTCACCTGGGCGTGGAATCCTAGCCATGGATGAATCCAACGCTACCTGCGGGAAGCGTCTAGATTCGATTGGCCTCGAGAACACCGAGGCCAATCGTCAGGCCTACAGGACGCTGCTCGTCTCAGCTCCGGGCCTTGGCCAGTACATCTCTGGAGCTATCTTGTTCGAGGAAACTTTGTACCAATCCACCGTGGAAGGAAAGAAGATCGTCGACATCTTAGTCGAGCAGAACATCATGCCTGGGATCAAAGTTGACAAGGTCAGTCAGTTCGATTGTCTCAAATGCCACTATTATTTGTGACAAGCATAATAGCTACTCAAACCACATGCCATGCACTAGAACAGATGTTATGTTGACTAGAATTGGTGTTTATGTGGTTGTTTGTATTTTATTTGGGATGGTGTAGGGTCTTGTTCCCTTGGCAGGCTCGAACAACGAGTCATGGTGCTAAGGGCTAGACGGTCTGGCTTCCCGCTCGGCTGCCTATTACCAGCAGGGGGCTAGATTCGCTAAGTGGTGAGTTCTGCATCCTATGTTTCTACCCTAACATATATGCAGGGTATATATGTTTCATTAGTCTACCGTGTCTTGTTATCGTGTCGTGTTCTGCAGGCGAACCGTTGTGAGCATTCCCAACGGCCCGTCTGCACTGGCCGTTAAGGAGGCCGCGTGGGGCCTAGCCAGATACGCCGCTATCTCTCAGGTACGGTCGACTTATATATATAGTATTGTCGGGACATTTTTTCGGACTGAAACATGATGACGTTAAGGCTCGTTTCTTGATGGTTTTAGGACAATGGGCTGGTTCCCATTGTTGAGCCAGAGATCTTGCTAGACGGTGATCATGCAATTGAGAGAACATTTGAGGTTGCTCAAGCAGTGTGGGCTGAGGTTTTCTTCTACTTGGCTCAGAACAATGTGTTGTTTGAAGGAATTCTGTTGAAGCCTAGCATGGTTACACCTGGAGCCGAATGCAAGGACAAGGCTACACCAGAAACTGTTGCTGATCTCACTCTCAAGCTCCTCAAGAGAAGAATCCCTCCTGCCGTTCCCGGCATCATGGTACAGACCTCGAACTTTGTTTGGATATGTTTACAAAGTCTTGCATAGAATGTAATTGGGACCTTACCCTTGTTTGTTCTTGATCCACACAGTTCTTGTCGGGAGGGCAGTCAGAGGTCGAGGCCACCCTCAACCTGAACGCGATGAACCAATCTCCGAACCCGTGGCACGTGTGTCCTTCTCATACGCTCGTGCACTCCAGAACACTTGCCTGAAGACATGGGGCGGAAGGCCCGAAAACGTGAAGGCGGCTCAGGATGCCCTACTGCTCAGAGCGAAGTCGAACTCACTTGCTCAGCTTGGAAAGTGATAGAGACAATCCCTCGGTGCAACATGCTACTGGTGTGCGTGGAA